>WSFP011471590.1:0-17636 GCA_009831015.1 Picea engelmannii
GTCTCTACTAAAATCAATAATCTATCACCTATAACACATAATAAATGAACCTATAAACCCTAAACCCTATAACCATTGTGACCATTAATCCTTATTAACCCTGACAATTATACCTTCCAAACCATAACTACTAACTCTTATATCCCCTAATTCATATAACTCATAACCTTTAATACTTATAATAGTAATCCTTAAGCCATAATCCATAACCCATTTAACCTTTACTGATTTATCTACTTTTTTCAAACCCCTATAAACCCAACCCTTATAACACTAAATCGATATAACCACTAACCCTAAAACATTAACCCATTACACCAATGACTTCTAACCCTAATCTCTCACCATATAACCCATTAAACCAATATCACCTAACTGTTAACAAATATAACCCTTACAATTTCTCAGACATATACTATCTATGTCCTTTAAATAATATCACCCCTAACTCCCCCCCCCAACAAATACAACCCATGTCACCCCTAAAACTTTAAAATATACTCTTTATAAGATTAAAAACCCATAACACATCATATGTATCATTAATTTAACTTCTAATGGTTATAACCTCTTACTCTCAAATCTCTAAAACCTCTTTATCCTTAACCGTTAAATCTCTTAACATATATAACCCCTAACACTTATCCCCTTTAATCCTTAAATACTAGTATGCATAACCATTAACCCTTAACACATATATACATAATCCATAATTAGAATTTGTAACTTATTTCCCTAAACCCTTACAACTGTTATCTATTTTAAATCAAAACACCTATAATTTGTAGCACATAGATATGCTATATTCTCAAATATAACTCTTATCCCATACATCCCTTAACCCCTACAATGATTATCACCCTTACTTCCACAACCCTTAATCACCATAAGGAATATTACTTGTAACCCCTAACATCTAATATAGCTACTAATTCCTATAACCCCTAACACGTAATTCATATAACTCCTATAACCCACAATTCCTTTAACTCTGAGTCTTTATAAAAATCAAATCATGTAAACTATAATCACTTTAACATATATATTCCCTAACCCTTAAAACCCATTTCCTCTAACTCATATCCATTATAAACCTTATATTCTCTAACTCCTATAATGCTTATCGTGCTTATACTATAAACTTGTATAACCCCTATCACTAGTAATGGTTCACAACATTTATCACCCCTATCCCTACACATACACTCCCTAAATCCTCAAACATTTCACCACTAACCTAGATAACTTCAATTACACCTATAAACTTGATTATCCTAGTTTCCACTTATATTACCCATATAATCAAAATTCAGTCTATAACCCCTAACTTTTATAACCATATAATCCCTAACCCATTTACACGCTAAGAACTATTCCCAATAAATTATAATTTATAACCTTTATAATTAATAATATAATACATAAACCCTAGAATACCTAACCCATATAACTATCAACACCTATATGTTAACCCATATTACCTAAATTCCTTAACCCATAAGTCTTATAACACTTAACCATTACAAACCCTGGTTGATATAACCCATAAATACTAGCTTGTAATCACTAATATTATCACTCATAACTCTTAAAACCTAACACTAACAACCTCTTACATATAACCCCTAAATATGTAACTATTAAACCATATAATTTGTAGCATCCCTAACATCCAACTGGACTATGCCACATAAAAAATTTCAAACTGTATACAAAATTTAAACATATAGAAACTCTGCAAATGCATAGATTCATACAGATTAATAATAAAAATATACATGCAACACACAGACACACATAGGAAAAACCCATAAAACTAAACGCATAAATAATAATGCAGCATGTAATTTAACACACAATTGACACTTATCTTAGTAAAAATATCCCCAACTATGTGTAGACCTTCCACATTCCTCCCAGCCTTAGACAACACTTCTCAAAACTCTCAGTAGTGGGTCACCCCTGAGCTAGGACTAAACTCCACCCGGGTAAAGGAATTCCTAACTAGGATGATGTATCTCAGAAAATAGGAAACAAATCTGTTACAGGTGCCAACTCAAACTAACAACCTATAGTCCCTCATTCCCCACATTCCTATTCGACCCTGGGAAGTGTGCCCCTTCTCTGCTCAACAGTCCTTCGACTACCCCACTTCCTTTCCAGGGATTCAACAACAGGTCATACATGAAGTCTCAAAGTCATGTAGTTGTAGTTTGACACCTTCGGGAAATCAATTCCCAACAATTATCTCACCTAGAGAGAATTTCTCATGGGCCTAACAACCCGGCTCTTCAATATCCCACGGGCCTAACAACCCGCTTCTTCAGTCCAGCTCCTAAGCTAACCAGGTATAGGTATAGGTACAGGTATGGGTATAGGTACAAGTACATGAAGCTATGAAGGACAACTCAATGGGTGAGTGAATGATGATGGAATCAATGGAAAATGAAACAAGTCCAAACTATATGTCTGCATGTTCCCAACTTGACACTTGTCATGTTGAGAACTACTTTGTCCCACTTGTCCCGATCCTTATAACTTAGGATAAAATAATTATCCATACTTTATACTTTAAGAAATATTAATATAATATCCCTTTTTGGCTTAGTCTCCCTAGCTTAGCCCTTATCCTTAACTTTTATCCCCCTTTCCCTAACAAGTGGAGTTTAGTTCCCCATAATCTTTTATTGTGGTTGGTCTACACACAACGATGTATTATATTAATGATAAGACATATACAAAAATAAGCTCACCGGCCTTTAGCATCTAGGCTCTCTAGCCTAATTCGACACATAAGCCTCCTAGCTTATAATAACTGGCTCACTAGCCTATAAAACACAACCTATACACAAAGGCTCTCTGGCCTCAAAATCATGTCCACTTAAGTTTGTTGTGTGCGGTATCCTGGAATGTGCACACTTCATCATTTTAGTGCACAATACATGTGCACACCATACCATGGAAGGTGCATGAAAAAATGATATCAAACAACTCACCAACTTAAGTACATTTGTAATTACATTTACAATTGGGGTTTGTCCTAGGGGTATTACATTCCCCTCCCCTTATTTATGCACTGTCCTTAGTGAAATATATACACATATACAACCAAATTTTCAAAAATACTCAAAAATATGTGGGTATTTTGCTCGCATAGCATCCTTGTGCTCCCAAGTTGCATCTTCAGGACCATACCAGGTCCATTGTACCTTTACTATCTGTATGGATCGATTCTGGAGCTACTTGATCTTCCAGTCCAATATGCACACCATATGCACTTGAAAGGCACCTCCTTGCTCCACTTGAATCACATTCCAATCAATGACATGATTAGCATCTGGTATATACTTTCTGAGCAATGATACATGGAATAGATTATGAATAGACATTGATGTAGGCAAGGAAAGCATGTATGCTATAGGCCCAATCCTCTCTAGGATTTCAAATGACCCACAATAATGAGATACCAACTTTGAACAATTTACCAACTTCAGGGAACTTTTGTTGGCCTTTACTTTCAAGAATACATGTGTTGGATCATGTTGTCATTGATGTCAAAGGAACAATGTCTTGTCATAGTATGTTGATGTAGTATGTATTGTCATTGTTTTCAATGGATTAATGTCAAGTGTTGTTATTGATATATGATGAATAGATGAAGTCATAGTTATATGATGAAGATGGATTAATGTGTTGTCATTGATATATGATGCATAGATGATGTCATGCATAGATGAAGATGGATCAATGTGTGGTCATTGATATATGATGCATAGCTAGATTGGTGCAGAGATGAAGATATATCGATGTGTTGTCATTTATATATGATGCATAGATGAATTGATGCATTAATATATTGATTGTTGGATCATGTGGTCATGCATGTAATCAATGACAAATGTACAATGTCATAGTGATGTGTTGTCATATTTTATTCCAGTTGGATTGATGACTCATTATTATCTTGTCATGGTTGATAGGAAGTACAAATGGATGAACTCCAAAGTGGTCCCCTTATGGTGAAATCCCTCACGGGAAGACACTTTGTGATTGAGTTATCCTAGAAGTATGGTTAGAGAACCCAAGATTAATTATGGAATAATGAGATAAATATCAGTGAATTTGTCATCGAAACTATCCTATATGGATAATGCTTGTCATTCCATTTATGGTGGTATGTGGAATGTCACATAAATCCTCATGTTTTGAGAGTTATGGCATTACAAAGTTGGAGGACCCTCATGTGTTATCTAGAAGCCCCAAAAGGTCAAATAAGTCAAAGTGTTTGCAAAGAATTATTATTTAAATAATAAAGTGAAGTGATTAATTCAAAGAGGAATATTTAAATAATAAAGTGAAGTGATTAAGTCAAAGAGGACTATTTAAATAATAAAGTTAATGGATAACTTTCTAATTATGGAAAGTGGTTATAAGTGGGTTAACCCTAAAATAAGGAAAGTGGGTTAAGTGGACAAGTGGCCATGTGAACAAGTGGCTAAGTGGATAAAGTTGGACAAAGGTGGCTATGTGGACAAAGTGGCTAAGTGGACAAAGTGTATATGTGGACAAAGTGGCTAAGTGGATGCCTCTAAGGAAGCTACTTGGAGAGTATAAATAAGAGAGCAAGGGTCTCTTGTAAAAACATCTCTTGAGCATATATTGAATATCAATTATGAGTGAGAGAGTGATTGCAGGTGCTCATGAACACATTGAAGTCTTCATAAGTCTGATATCTTGACGGAAAACGTCTTGGAAGTTCAAAAAACCTAGTTTCTAAAGGAGTATGTGGGCTGCAATGATCTCGATCATGTACATATGTAGACTGAGTGAGCCAGAGCGCACACACACATAGGATGAAGGAGGTGAGAGTGTGTACAATTGGAGAGAGTCATGGAGACTTGAGTAAGAGATTGTGTCAGGTCCCTAAAGTTTGAAGCAAGATCCATACCTATATTCTATGGGCTCAGGTCTGCCATAGAAGTTCTGGTATGGTTACATGATTGTTTTGATGGATACTCTTGCTTATGGTATGGTGAATTCTTAAGGCATTCTTGGTATGTCTATTGTGATATGGTTTATGTGGTTGATTCACTGAGTGAGAAACACTCTTGTGTTTTAGTACTAATATGGTTACTTATACATGATTAAGTGACATTCATATTGTATGGCTGAGGATAATGAGTAAGATATTGGACAACATAGATGTCTTGAGATTGGTTATGGTACATATTGGACAGTGAAATGCAGAAGTGGATGTGATAGAGGCTACAAAGGATCTAAGTTTTCAAGGAGTGAAAACCCTAGTTCTTCAGGATGCATATGTAGGCTGCTGTGAGCCAGACCACATATATATGTGGGCTGCACTTTGGTAAGGCACATAGATACACATGTTGCACTACTGACAGGTCACGTACCTGTTGACAGATTGGTATATTTTGAGGATTCAATCCTCTTCTCAGTTGGTGCCGAGTTGTGTAAGCTGAGTCTTGCATTTCAAATTTGGTTCTCTTGTGGAGTTGATACTCTATTCAGTTGTTGTGTTCCATAATAAAAAGAAAATTGTACATACATCTTGTGTTCTTTGTGGTGATGGTTTATTGATGATATATGTTGATGTTATCTGTTGTTTATATATGTTCACATGCAACTGGTTATAAATTATAGCAGTAAGTGATGAGTAAATGGTGATTTCTAACTAAGGAGCTTTTGTGAAGGGAAGCTGAAAAATATCCCTACACTGACTCACCCCCCCTCTCAGTGTGGTCAGTGTGTCGAACAATTGGAATCAGAGAAGGTCTTCACTATAATCCTTATCAATCTTGGAGGAGATCCATGGACACACAAATGGATGATGAAGTTTGAATCCTTAATGAGGAAAATTATTTAGCATGGAGAATAGAAATGAAAGAGTACTTGAAAGAAAACGGAGGAGGTGTTTGGAAAGAAACTATTGGTGGATCAGTTCCCTTGAAGAATAAGTCAAATTTTTTAGCTCAAAAGGAAGAAAAGAAGAATGATGCATTGTCTCTCAAGACTATTTTCAATGGACTCTCAAGTTATATCAAATAAAGCATGGGACAATGCACTTCCGCCAAGGATCTATGGGTAAAGCTAGAGAAGACATACCAAGGAAAAAAGGAAGACCTTGAAGACAATTCCATCAAGATTAATGAAGGTAAAAAATATCCAAAATCCTCTAGTTGAAATAATTCTAAATGTGATGATGTTGAATGTTTCTCTACAAGTGAAGAAGTAAATCTAGAAATAGTTTGTGTAGAATCAGATGAAAGTTATCCCATGGAAGAAGTAGAAGAAGAACTTTCAAATATTAAAAATAAAGTTGATTGAGGTCTATATGAATACAACTATGACCATAGTTATATAGAATATAGACTCAATTAGAAGAAAAAGAAGAAGAGATCAAAAGACTAAAGAATGAAATAGAAGAAAATAAGAAGGAAGATGATGAGATTAGCAAAAGTCTTGAAGTTAATATCCATATCAAGACCCAAATTGAAGAGTCCAAAAGGGTAGAGGAACTATTAAAAGTCAAGTAAATGAAAAGGAAGAGTCATGTCATAAGTTGGAAGTTGAAGTTGTTGATCTTAGAAAGAAGGTAGAGAAGTCAAAAAAATTCTTGAATAGCTCAACAATCTTGAATGAAATCTTGGATAGTCAAATATCACCAAATGATAAATTAGAACTTGGATACAACAAAGAAGCTACACATTTTGAAGCAAGAACCTCAAATAAGCATGAGGTAAGTCCCTCATTCTCAAAATATGGTAATAATGTTGCAAGTTAAACATCTACACAAAGCAAGGAAACTTTCAAAAGAACAAAGAAATAAATACATCAAGAATCCATCTTTACACCTCAAAGAAAATTCAAAAGAGAGACACCTTCAAGATGGACACCAAAGAAAAGGTATGAAAATGTTTTTCATGGTCACTGTTACTCATGCAATGACTATGGTAGAAAATCTTTGGAATGAAGATATTATGCAAGGAAAGATAATGAAAGATTTCATAACACCCTAAGGTGTTGGAGATGTAATCAAGTAGGACACATTGTTTCTCATTGTCACACCATGAGATGCTACAGTTGTAGTGGGTTTGGCCACAAATCCCAAGATTTCTGGAACACAAGAAGACAGTCCATGAGAAGTGCTTCGTTTAGCATGACTAGAAGAAAACATGAAGTTAGGAAGGAATACAATTTTGAAAAGATGGAAGCTCAGAGTTCAAGTTTTGAGAAACTAGAACACCATCAGAAGTGGGTAAAGAAGATTGAACAACTAGAACAAAATAGGAGCCTTAAGGGAAGTTGAAGTTCAAATTATTCTGAAGCATACATGATCTACAATGGTAACAATCACGTACATACGCAAGCTAACCCATATACATGTCACGTACATACCTGAGTTGTATGAATAACACTTCGCGTACCTATGGAAATAAGTTTTGAAAAGGGCTATGCATGTGAGTTGCAACATGGTATGATGGTATAAATCTGTGTTGCAGGGTCTGACATGGTATGTTGCAGGTTTTCATGATTACATGTTGGCATACATAATTGATGTATGTGTGGTGGTGACATTGTTGAATGTTGAAAGTCTATCCTTGATGCATTATACTAACTCTGGAGTATGGATTGGGGCACTTTCTTTTGAGGAACAATGATGGTTGTGATAGTGAAGTTATGGCACTTGGGTTATGAGATATATCATGATGATGCTAGCTAGATATATCATTGATCTATTGAGGCACACTTCTAGTACATGTATTTTTGGATGCTTAGTATTTGTTGTAGTGAATGGAGGATTGAGGAAGATCTGTTAGGGTACATGAATGGTACATATTTGATCTCCATTGATATATCTTATGATGTTAGAGGCATATTTATTGGATATATTGGTGCATGCATTTGGCATGTGGATGAGCTACATATTGGGACATATAGTTGGTGAGGGGATGAGGTGGTTATGTTGTACATCATTGATGAGTCATAGCTTGATCTATAGTTGATGCATGGTTGGTACACTCTTGGTACATTGTTAGAGGCACCTGCTGTCAATATGATTGGCACATGGTTTATGATTGATATGGAATACATGTATGGGAATACATCTTGATTGTAGTTCATATTGTTGAGGTTTGGTTCATGGTTGATGCACTTTCTTGGTACAGGTGGCGATACATGTTTAGTGCAATGTTGATGCACTCATATATGGTATATGTTTGTGGGTGATAGTACTTGGCTAAAGTACATCATTGGTATTACATGTTTTAGCATATACTTTGGTACATGATGTATGGGATGATATAGTTGAGAAACTTGATTGATTGAGATACATGGTTTTGGCACTTGGTTCATGGTAGAGGCATATCATGAGTGATATGAAACTTGTTTGAGGCACATGGTTGACATGTTGGTAGAGGCATATGGTTGGTACACATTATTGGCATATGGTTGATACACTCCATTGATGATATCTTATGGTATATTTCATGGTATTGATGTACATGGGTGTTGTGCATGGTTGGAACACAATATGGAACATGATGTAAATAGTTGATGTACATGGGTGTTGTGCATGGTTGGAACACAATATGAAACATGATGTACATGGGTGTTGTGAATGGTTGGCACAAAATATGGTACATGATATACATGGTTGATGTTTTGTTCATGATTATCTATTCATTGTTGACATATCTTTTTCTTCATGATGTATGGTATGGATGAGTTTTATGCATGGATAGGTCTGGGGATCATCATAGGAAGAGCAGATCATTCTTGAGCAGTTGATCTATGTTCCGGTTGAGCAGTAGCATTTGCAGCAGAAGCATATTGCAGTGGTAACATATTGTCCATATTGCAGAGAAGATAGGGGGAGACATACCCATAGGGGGATTCATTCTTCTTACCATGATTTCTGGAGGAGATATTTATCATATGAAAAGGTAAATACTTGGATAAAGAGAATAGAGGCATGGTTCTAGGGGGAGTGATGGTCACAAGAGGAGCATGAGTGATATATCTTAAACATTACATCAGAGTGATATCCATTGCTCAAAAGGGGAGAGATTATTTAGAGGAATATAAAAGGCATTCAGGCAAGGGGAGCAGCTCCAAGGAGAGTTCAGGAAAGGGGAGCATCCCCAAGGAGAGATCTACCCTTTTCCATTGATGAAAAAGGGGGAGAGATAGTCACATTGATGTGATTGATATGACTATTGATGAAGATCAATGCCATGACCACATGTTTCCATCAATGATTGGTGTTGACATCAATGTTGGTATTTCCATCAATGCCAAAGGGGTAGATTATTGGGTCATTTTGTCATTGATGTCAAAGGATTGATGTCAAAGGAACAATGTCTTGTCATATTATATTGATGTAGTATGTATTGTCATTGTTGTAAATGGATTGATGTCAAGTGTTGTCATTGATATATGATGCATAGAAGAATTCATAGTTATATGATGAAGATGGATCAATGTGTTGTCGTTGATATATGATTCATAGATGATGTCATGCATAGATGAAGATGGATCAATGTGTGGTCATTGATATATGATGCATAGATGAAGATAGATATATGTGTTGTCATTTATATATGATGCATAGATGGATTTTTGCATTAATATATTGATCGTTGGATCATGTGGTCATGCATGGAATCACTAACAAAGGGACAATGTCATAGTGATGTGTTGTCATGGGTTATTCTAGTTGGATTGATGACTCAATATTGTATTTTCATGGTTGATAGGAAGTAAAAATGGATGAACTCCAAAGTGGTCCCCTTATGGTGAAATCCCTCATGGGAAGACGATTTGTGGTTAAGTTATCCTAGAAGTATGGTTAGAGAACCCAAGATTAATTATGGAATAATGAGACAAAGATCAGTGAATTTGTCATTGAAACTATCCTAGATGGATAATTCTTTCCATGCCATTTCTGGTGGTATGTGGAACACCACTAACTCCTCATGGTTTGAGGGTTATGGCCTTACGAAGTTGGAGGACCCTCATGTGTTTTATAGAAGCCCCAAAAGGTCAAAGAATTCAAAATGTTTGTAAAGAAGAAATTATTTAAATAATAAAGTGAAGTGATTAAGTCAAAGATGACTATTTAAATAATAAATTTAATGGAGAACTTTCTAATTATGGAAAGTGGTTATAAGTGGGTTAACCCTAAAATGAGGAAAGCGAGTTAAGTGGAAAAGTGGCCATGTGAACAAGTGTCTAAGTGGATAAAGTTGGAAAAAGGTGGCTATGTGGACAAAGTGGCTAAGTGGACAAAGTGGATATGTGGACAAAGTGGCTAAGTGAATGATTCTAAGGAAGCTACTTGGAGAGTATAAATAAGAGTGCAAGGGTATCTTGTAAACATATCTCTTGATAATATATTGAAGATCTATTCTTAGTGAGAGAGTGATTATAGGTTCTCATGAACTCATTGAAGTTTCCGTAAGTCTGAGATCTTGACGACAAAAGTTTCAGAAGTTCATAAACCCTGGTTTCTGAAGGAGTACACGGGTTGCAGTGATTTAGAGCACGTACATACCCGGATTAAATTGAGCCAAAGTGCGTACACACATGGGCTGAAGAAGGTCAGAGTGCGTACAGTTGGAGAGAGTCATGGAGACTTGAGTAAGAGCTTGTGATAGGTCCCTAAAGTCTGAAGCAAGCTCCAAATATGCATTCTACGGGATCAGATCTGTCATAGAAGTTTTGGTATGGTTACATGATTGTTTTGATGGATACTCTTTCTTATGGTATGGTGAATTATTAAGGCATTCTTGGTATGGATGTTGTGATATGGTTTATGTGGTTGCTTGACTAAGTGAGAAACACTCTTCTATTTCAGTATTGATATGGTTTCCATAATATACTGGTTACTTATACATGATTAAGTAACATTCATATTGTATGGTTGAGGAGCATGAGTAAAATGTTGGAGAACATAGATGTGTTGATATTGGTTATGGTACAGATTGGACAATGAAAGGAAGAAGTGGATGTGACAGAGGATGTAGAGTATCTAAGTTTTCAAGGAGTGAAAACCATAGTTCTTCAGGAGGCATACGCAGGCTACTGTGAGTGTGACCACGTACATACATAAGTTGCACTTTGGTAGGGCACGCACATATGTGTGTTGCACTACTAACAAGTCACGTACCTATTGACAAATTTGTATCTGTTGAGGATTGAATCCTCTTCTCAGTTGGTGTTGATTTGTGTAAGTGGAATCTTGCATTTCAGAGCTGGTGCTCTTGTGGATTTGGTACTCTATTCAGTTGTTGTTGATAAACCCAATGATTTTAGTCCATAATAAAAATAAAATTTTACATACATCTTGTGTTCTTTGTGTAATGGCATATTGATGATATATGTTTCTGTTATCTATTGTTGATATATGTTCACATACAACTAGCTATAAATGACAGTTATAAGTGATGAGTAAATGGTGATTGCTAACTAAGGATTTTTTGTGAAGGGAAGTTGAAAAACATCCCTACATTGATTCACCCCCCCTCTCAATGTGGTTGGTCTGTCCAACAACATGGTCACCCACTTTAAATTCCCTGTGATTTATTCCCTTATCAACATAGATTTTATTCCTGTTTTGGGTAGCCTTTAAATTCTGTTTTATTTTCAACATTTTCTCTTCCATTTCCCTGAGTAATTCTGGCCCAACCACTGCTCTATTTGTTGGGTTGTCACAACTTACCAATGTGTTGCACCTCTTTCCATAAAGTGCCTCAAATGCGTTCATATTTATCCATGTTTGGTACCCATTTTTATAAACAAACTCTACTAAGTGTAGGTAGTGTTTCCATTTTTATGGTTTATCCATCACATACATCCTCAACATATCCTCAATCACTTGATTCACCCTCTCTGTTTGTCCATATGATTATGCATGATAAGTTGTACTAAAATTCAAATTTGTTCCAAATCCCTTAATTAATCCTTTCAAAAAATTTGATGTAAATTTTGGATCTCTGTCAGACAAAATTATCTTGGGTATACTATGTAATTGAACAATTTCTCTCATATAAATATCAACAATGTTGGATGCCTTGTGAGTGAGATTTACTGGAATAAAATGGGCAGATTTAGTAAGGTTATCCACCACTACCATAATAGAATCATGTTGCTTGTTTGTTCTAGGAATTTTGATGATGAAATCCATGTTACCACTTCCCATTTCCACTCAGGAATGGGTAATGGCTCTAGAAAACCAGTTGGTTTTCTATGCTCGACCTTGATCTTTTGACACTTCGAACATTGGCAATAAAATCAAAAACTTGTTTCTTCGTTCCTAGCCAATAATATTGTCTCTTGACAACTGCAATAGTTTTCTGATAACCTGGGTGCCCAACATAAGGTACATTATGCATTTATCTCAATATCATATTTTTTTATTCCTGTGAATTTGGTATAGAAATTATTCGCGTGTATATGCTAATTTCATCATTTTCTAGCTTATAGTATTCAATTTTCTGCTACAAAATACCTTTCTTAATTTTTCCACTAATTCCTTGTATTGCAAATCTGATTTTACAGCCTCCAAGACTATGTCTTTCAAATCTGATTGGTACATTCTTATGGCTTTAGCATGCAACTCATGCACCCCTCTACTAAGTGCATCAACAACCTTGTTTTCTTTCCCTTTGATATTCTTTATATCAAAGTCATATTCACTGAGAAATTCTAACCACCAGCTTTGCCTTGCATTTAGAGTTGGCTAATCAAATAAATATTTCAGACCATTATTGCCTGTCCTCAATTTGAGCCTTTTCCCCATGAGGTAGTGCCTCCACTTCCTCAAGGCATGCACTATGGGTGCCAACTCCAAATCATGAATGGCATAGTGCCTTTCATGCTCCTTCACTTCCTTGATTCATAACATACAACAAACCCATTTTGACTAAGGACTCCACCAATCCCTTCTTTACATGCATCAATGCATACAATGAAGTCTTCATTTGGATCAACAATCCTTAGTATTGGATCACTTGTTAATAAATTCTTCAAGTGTTGGAAACTCTTTTCACAATCCACTGTCCACCGAAACTTCACACCCTTATTTTGCAAGGAAGTGATTGGGTGTGCAATCTTTGATAATCCTTCAATAAATCTCCTATAATAGCCTGCAAGGCCCATGAATGATTTGACCTCTATCACATTATTTAGCACTGACCATCCTCTAATGGTCTCTACCTTCTTAGGATCCAATGCTATCCCTTCCTTCAAAATGATATGTCCCAAATAATGAATTTTCTTATGATAAAATGAGCACTTGCTCAATTTGGCATACAATTGATTCTCCCTTAATACCTATAATACCATCCTCAAGTGTTGTTCATTCTCTTCCTCTGACTTAAAATATATAATAATGTCATTTAAAAATTCAATGAAAAACTTATCTAAGTATTCTCTGAAAATACCATTCATTAAACACATGAAGACAACTTGTGCATTTGATAACCCAAGTGGCACCATTGTGAAATCATAATGACCATACCTTGTTCTGAAACTAGAATTTCTGATGTCTTATTTAATTCTTACTTGATGATAACCTTACCTAAGATTAATCTTGGAGAATATTTTTGCATCTTTCAACTGATCAAAGATGTCATCGATCCTTGGAAAAGGATACTTATTCTTCATAGTTACTTTGTTCAACTTCCTGAAGTCAATGCAAAGTCTTAGTGTTCCATCCTTCTTCTTCAAAAATAAAACTGGGGCACCCCAAGGTGACACACTTGGGCGTAGATATCCCTTCTTTAGGATCTCTTCAAGTTGCATCTGCAACTCCTTCAATTATGGTGTACTCATCCTATAGGGAGTCTTGGATACTGGAGTTGCTCCACACATCAAATTTATGGAGAAATCAATGTCTATTTTAGGGGGTAATCCGTGTATTTCCTTAAACACATATTCAAACTCTTTTAGGACTGCATAATATTCAATACTTGACACCTTGTCTTTAGGTGTCTCTTCCATATGTGCCGCAAATATTTGACACCCTTTTCTGTAAATTTTCTTTAGCTGCAATGCTGAAATTTCTCTGATGGTTACTGCCCTCGGAATTCCTTGCACCATCCTTAGGTTCCCTTCCTCAGCCAAGCAATTAAATGCCTTATTATGAAAATCTATTATACCATGATGTTTTTCCAACCAATCTATCCCAATTAGAAAAACATAGGAACCTAAAGGAAATATGTTCAAATCTTCCTTGGTGTTTAGTCCATTCATTTCCATAGGACATGCCTTAACCATATCATTAACTTTTATTTTTGCTTCGGTATCCAGCTGCACCAACCAAGATTTTCCATGCTTTCTTCTTGGAAAATGCAATCTTTCCACCATATTAGGATCTATATAACTATGACTAGATCCTGAATCAATTAAAATAGAAATGGTTTGGTTGTTTATCATACCTTCCACTTCAATCATATGTTACTAAAACTCTCCTTGCTTGTTGTCTAGGTTTGTATAGATCCTTGGTACATTTCTTCCCATGTCCTCCACAGTTTCATCTTGGTGTACATTGTGAACAATCCTCATTTTTTCACCTGTGTGAGTACAATCTCTATACATATGATATCCCTTACAACCCCAACATTGAATAGGTGTTTTCCTTGGCCTTTGCCACCCTGTCTCAATCATTCTAGGTTCTCTAGAAGGTCGTTGTCCCTGAGGACTATTTCTGAGGAATGGTGGCTTAGTCCCCTTCTTCCTCTGATCCATATTGAATTTCTTCTTGTCTTCCCAAGAATTTTGGAAAGTTGGATTTCCTTTATGCTGATCATATAAGCATTTATCTTTCCTTATGGTCTCCTTTAATGTTTTTTTATCATCATATTGTATTTTGTCACTGATGAATGTTGGAAATCCACTCAAATATCTCTAAATCCTAAATGTATCATCCTTGATGAAAGAAACATACTTCAACATTTATAAAAACCTTCTTTCATATTCATCTATGTTCATACTCCCAAGTTTGAGTTCAAAGAACTCTTTCATTTTCTTGTCATAGTATCTCTTAGTCAAGTATTTCTTTTTGAAATACTTCTTGAATTCCTTCCAAGTAACATTTTTCTCTTTAATGTGTTGCACCTGCACAAGTTGGTCCCACCACATGAATTCCTTTCCCTTGAGTTAATAGATGGAAATTCTTTGTTCTGCATGAGAAGAGTAATTATGCAATTGAAAATATTTTCTCATTCCTAGCAACCATGTCTCTACATCTTCATCCTTCTTGTGCTCACCATCAAATGTAGGAGGTTTGATTTTGTTCATTTCTCCTCATAGCTCATCCACCCTAGACCTATTATGCTTCCTGATAGGGGATGGAATTGATTTGATATGTTCTCTCCTATTCGAATGCCTCGGGGAGTGATGGTGATGTCTACTAACACTTCTTGTTCTTCTTTTTTCATCAGGAGACCTGTGACTTCCTGATTTTCTTGAGCCACTCTCCTTATCCAATTTTTTTTCTATTATGTTCAAGCTCTACATTAACTTCATTTTGAAGTCCTCCTGCTTCTCCTTGTATTTAATAATCCTTTCATTATCAAATTTATGGATTTGGACATCCTTTTGCAAATTTTTAATGGTCTCTACCATATTCATGTTTTCTTCCTTTCCTTCTACATGTCCATTTGAGTTTGTTCCTTCAATTCCCATATGGACATCCCTCCCTCTTATCTCATATTCCTACCTGTAATCCCCCTATGCATATTCCATCCCTTTTCACTCTGTGATAATACTAATATGATCTAACAACTATTAACTCTGCAAAATGTGCAACTGACCAAATTTGTTAGGCTAAATAATTTAACAGATTCATGAAATTATGTACAATTTTGGTTCAATAATGCATCATAATTATTTTTTCTAATTTCCTAAAAATTGAATGCCTAGATCAATTTTCTGGGTGAATAGTTATATTCTTTTGTCCAAGACCTTTCCAATGCCTACTTCCATGCTCAATTCTAAGTCTTGAGAAAAAATTTATGGTTATTTGAAATTTGTCCAATAATTTTTCTGTTCACACTTCAACTTGGTGCAAATATGTGTTGTAAATTATGCATTTTTGACCTACCCCATTGGATTTTTATTAGGATATCAATTGGGTGTATTCATATACATATTTTGGAAAGTATGTCCAAGTTTCACCTCTTTCTAGGTTCTGGGTTGCTAGTTACAGTCTGCTGAAGTTCTAGGCCAATTAGTGTTTTTGGTCTGAAATGCTACAGGTACCTTCTTTTCCATATTAAACATTTTTTTATTTCCCATAATTTTAATTCAGCCCTAGGAATGTTTTCTATGGTTCAATAGCTTTCCATATACTTCTCCTATGCCTCAATCTAATTCTGGAGCAGAAATTTATGGCCATTCGAAGTTAGTTCGATCTTAAAATTTACCCTCCATTGTTTGTCCTGTAACTTCGTCATAAAAGCTCTGTTTGATGAATGGTTTACACCATTAGAAAACTATCTCTGGGATCTTTCATTTGAGATACAAAGACATACTGTACCTTGGTAAATTATGTTCTTATGGTTTTTGAGTAGCTAAAAATGTTGTTTAGGGACTAAAAAACACGCTGCAAAAAGATGACCTTCAAACAGTATAAAAATGTCGCAAAAATTCACTGGTTTTCCACTATTGTAGACCAACCAAATGAATTTGCACGCACAAATTTGAAAATGTACACCCATATTTAGCCTACGCAACAACACCATAAGGTAGCACATGCTCTGCTCACCTATAACCAATGTGGATGACTTCTCTGTCGTGCCAATATCTGGTGCGCACTACTTTTGTGTCGCGCGCCAATATCTACTACGCACAATTTTGGTTCATATACTAATACCTTTTGCGTGCAATTTTTGTGTTGCATTCTAATATTTTGCATGCATTGTACTCTACGTGCGGCACCATGCCAAATTTTAGTATTCTCCCGCTGCACACCAATACTCCATGTGCACCATTTAATTAAACCATAACGTGATAGGAATATTCAGCATGCATGCATTGCATACCAACAGTGTGCGTGCATCAACAAAATTCCTCTGCGCTCTTCCAATACTGTGCACACCACACGCACCAATATTATGTGTGTGCACACCACGCATGCGAATATTATGTGTGCATAGACCGCGTGCACCAATATTACGCATGCGCCACCCAATCTGCACCGCACAATGCTAAATTTAGTGCGCACATCCATGCACTATTATTTTTTCACGTTTCACTAGTTCTACTCCGTGCAATGCCAAATTTAAGTGCACACACCTGCACACCGTTACTTTTCATGCATTACCAATTCTGCACCGCGCAACACCAAATTTTAAGTGCACACACATGCAAACCATTTTTTTTGTGCATTTAAACTTGTACTCCACAACACCAAATTTTAGTGTGCGCATCCACACACCCTTATTTTCCACACATCACAAGATTTTCATTGCACATCACTCATTTTTAGTGCGCACACCTATGCAACTCCATTTTTCTGCGCATCAATTCCTCATGAATTTCGCTGCAGAAATTGGGGCTTTTACCAAAAGTTTTCCCAATTTTCACCATAGACATTCTACAACTATGAA
>WSFP011471591.1:0-17636 GCA_009831015.1 Picea engelmannii
AAGGGGAGGGGCATGTTAAGCCCTAATATTGGCTCACTACCCCTTAATTGGGGCATATTACATTAGTAATGTTATTTTATTTATGTCAGCTTTATTCCATTAGTTGTAATTATATCTCCTAGTCTCCTATATATACCAAGGAGACATTTTCATTCTAAGTCATCTTGTACTTGAACATTTATGTGGGGTAAGAGGAGGTTTCCCCCTTGAAGAGGCTTATTATCTGAAATTATCTCTTTTTCAAAGCGTTGAGTACTTATTCTAAGGTTTTTCTATGCTATATTGATGTTTGGTTCTTAACACCCATCTTATTAGAGCTGTGAAACTTTCCCAATCTTCTGAACGTCGATTGATAAGCTTCGATGGTATCGAAAAAGGAATATTCTCTGATACCCCTCATATCAAAACTGTGAAGCTTCCCAAATATTATGAACATCAATTAATAAGCTTCAATGGTATCAAAAAACGAATTATTTTTTATGCTTTTACATCAGAGTGTTGGAACAAGCTTCGTCCATCCATGGCCATGTGTTATAGTTCCAAGTCAGCAAAGGGTACGAAGAAGTGATAAAGTAAGTGATGATGTCAACATGAAATCAATGACACATCATCATAAGTAGCCACATCAGCATATGACCAACGATTGAGATCAATTTGGATTTTCCTATACTAGTGGCTAAGATAGAGACACATGGAAATCATTTATTGGAGCAATGTTCGAAGTTCGAGTTATTCGAAGTGTTCCATAGTTTTTAGAGACCAAACTTGTCGAAGTATGAATTTTAAGTGACTCACCCTGAGGTAGTCTGACAACAACACTTCGATACACATAAAAGAATGGGGATTCTGGTAGTCTCACGAGGAGATAAAATCTGAAGACAAGCGCTCAATCATAGTCGATGCTATATGGGGAATTAAGTGTCTGCCCAACAATTGATGGTGATGATTCAATTAAAATATCGATCTAATTATGGATGAGTTTTGAGGTCTAGGGGGTCCGATAGAATCGACGGTCCCAATAAATAGATGAGCTAGCTCAAACGAAAAAATGATTGAACGATTGTTGTGTGTCAAAATGGTGTTGATTATTTAAGCACCTTGATGATCTCGATACGAAATAAAAAATAAATGGTCATGATCAAATGAAGTAAGAATCACATGGTTGTTGTACATTGAAGTGTTGTAGAGTGTCTTGGTACCCCGATGAACACAATTGAAAATCAACAGATAAAATTGAGTCTAGGATGAGATCAAGTGGTTGTTGAGCATCAAATTGTGTTGTGTGATCTATGATAAGATCACATGAAATGAAATTTTTAGTGCTCAATTTTAAGGAAGAGGCAAAGGGACCTGGATCCAACTTCATGAACATAATCCTGGGTATGTGGACAAATCCAGGAGAGCATGGAATCTATAAATAAATATGCCCAAATTTTGATGTGTGTGGAAGTGTGTGTGAAGCAAGAAGTGTGAGGAGAATAGAGGCTCTGAGGCCCGTACGAACACGTGGAAGTAATGAAGATGATTTTAGTTTTGATGACACATAGGATGAAGCATGCTAGAGAGGTCTTCTGAAGCAAATAAATATTTTCAGGGTGGCAGGGTGGAGCAAGGAAGGATATTGGTGTCTCCTATAGGTTGGTGCATGTGAACAATAGTTTTGTAGGCTGGTGGCCATTGGTTGGGTTGGTGCTCAACAAGGGGATTGTTGTCTCCTGTAGGTTGGTTCCTACAAATATTATTACAAATTAGTGTCTGTTGTATGTTGGTGCTTACAATTTTTTATAAATAATTTTTTGTGGCTTTCTCTCATTTGGGTTTCCACAATAAATTTATGTGTATTGTGTATTGTATGATTTAATTGTGCATCATTGACTATTGGTAAATAACAAATTTTGATTAAAAGGAATTTTTGGTAAAAATTATCATGTAATATTGATTCACCCCCTTCTCAGTATTCCAACAATATCAATCTATAAATTCCATTGTAATACTTTCTTGAGAAATCATACCTTCCATTCGGATAAGGTATTTTGAAATTTCATTGGTAAAATATTCAAGCAGTATATTGGCACCATATACGTTGTGGATGTGTGTTATTTTTATGTGAATGATATTGATTTCATGTGTATGAGCAATTTCCTTCCATTTTTGTTTGAGGCAGTCAAATATATGCATAAATGTTCTGATATCTTTGAATCTTTCAAATGTTATTTTTTTTTAAGAATATACTTTCAATAAACCCAGATAAATTGTTGTTTGAACAACTGAATCTTGAATTTCTCAACATGTTTTCTTCAGAAAAAACTACAAAATTTATTTGCAGAAAACACCTTGTATGTTTACGTGTTTTCTTCCCAAATTCATTTGTCCATTAAACCATAGTTGTCTGATACACAAAAGAGAAAATTCCCCTTTAGGATGATATTTTTCCTAATCATAATGTCTAATATATTTCAAGAGTTGTGAGAAGTTACTGAGGATTTATTAAAATCCTTTGTTCTACAAAGTAGATTTAAAATTAAATTAGTGTTTTAGCTCCAAGGATCCTTAGCACAATTCCACTGAAAACCCAGAACATATCAAGGACTAACATTCTTAAATGGCACCGTTGTCAGGGACAAAAGTTTGAAATCATTTTTTCCTGGGAAACAACAAGTTAAGCATTGATTATTGAATAGTGACCAAAATTCAGACCTTTTTGTTGTTCATTTGTTACCTGACGACTCCACAGAGGAAAGTATGGCATATACAAAGAAAAATACTAGAAGGAACCCTTATCCTGCAAGCATTCCAACTATATCAGATCAAGAAAAGTTGATTTCCTTGAGGAACATCAGAGTAAGACTCCTATCATATTCTACAGGTAATCCTCATGCAGATTTTTTTCCTCTCTCTAATTATGGAATAGATAAATCTAGAATATTGTATGATACACCTCTAGAAGCCCATTCTGTTGTACAGATTTCAAATCATCATTTTATAGATTTTCATAATCCTCCTATAGGTATTTCACATTCAACAAACTCTTCTTATAATCCTTTCTTAAAGAACCATAAACCTCCTTTATCCTATGAATCTAGCAATATCATCCTTAAAGCATCTAATGGTTGCAATAGGATGAGGCATGGGTGGAGGAAATCAACCACCACCTCCACCACTATTAAATACTTAGGTAGCAGTCAAATATGGTCCTTTAAATCTTCCTCGGAATACACATGAGATTCCAAAAATTACCTCAAATTGTTGCCAAAATATGATGGGGAAAAGAGTATAACTACTGAGGAGCATATAGTTTCCTTCCAAGATTTTACTGATAACCTTTTTGTGGAACATGATGATGTGTTCATGAGACTTTTTTGTCCAAACCCTCAAGGGATATGTAATAAAATGGTTTATATGATTACCTATTTCCACTATAAACACTTGGGAGGTTATGGAATCCACCTTTATGAGGCAGTGGTGAGAGAAGAGAGATCATCTCTATTATTTAATAGATTTTGGATCACTAAAGAAAAATACTAGTGAAACTGTGGTTGAATTTAATAAAACCTTTAACAAGATCTATAATAAAATTCATGTTGATATTAAACCCTCTCAAGTAGCATCAAAGGTCACATATGGAGGATCCTTTGACATTGATTTTTCTATGATGTTGAGAGAAAGAAGATACACAAACCTGTTCATAATGCAATATGATGCAATAGAAATTGAAGGCAATATGACTGCTTTTTGAAAGATTAAGTTAAGAACAAACCAAGCAAAAAAGAAAAAAAAAACTAAATATGAAGTTGGTACCTTGGGATCAAATAAAGAGTCTCAAGATGCTAAGATTGAGGAAATGTTCCTCAATACAAAGGTCCTAGAAATCCTAATCAATTTAGGAGACTCGTCAATCTATATATTTTTATAAGGGAAAGAAGGAATAAAGAGCATCATATTATACCTCCTGTCAAGAACTATAATTATAACAACTTAATTGAAGATTTTGGAGATGAGGAATATTTTTGAATTTCAAGAAGATATTCATTTACTCCATGGTGGTAATCAAGCTATTCATCTTACTCCAAATGATTATGATAAATATTTAAATTCTAAAAATCACAATTTAAATCAAGGTGAGGGTCAAGGGGGATTATCATTGTCCCAATATATATTGTTTTTTGATGTCTTGCAAGATGAATTACATAAGAAATATGATCTCATACCAAGGCCTATTATTGCTAAACATGACAATCAACCTCAACCCAAAAAATTACTTGTGAATCATCCTAAGGAAAAAGAAAATGAATCGATAACTATTGCAAAAAAGGTTGATACCCAAGAACAAGTGAAAGGGAGGAATGAACACAAAGATATGGATAAAATTGTCCAGCCTTTTAATGTTGAGAATGAATTGGGAAAGATCAAAATACATGTATCTTTAGTAGATTTGGCCAAGAATCCTATCTATCAAAGGAAAATTGAAAAGTTTATGCATGAAACAAAGCTCATCAATCAACCAGATACCTTAAATGTGCATGATGAATTCCCAACAATTATTTTTGGACCACATATAGATAATAAAGAATACTTAGTTTCTTCTTTCTATGTGACTCTGAATATACATGATAAGATGCTACATAATTGCATGTTAGATTTTGGAGCTTCACATAACCTCATGCCCAAAAACATAATGTAAAAGTTTGGATTAGAAATAACCAGGCCATACCATGATTTATATTCTTTTGATTCAAGGAAATTAAAGTGTGAGGGTATGATCAAATATTTGGTATCAACTTTAGCACACTTACTTGTCAAGAGTATCATGATGGATGAAGTTGTAGCTGATGTACCTGTAAATTATGGAATGTTATTTTCAAGATATTGGGTAGGACAACTAGGGGGTATAATGAAAATGGATATGACTTATGCTACCATTCCAATTTTTGGAGGAGAAAATAGAAGATTATACAGAGAGACTAAATTTTCTTATGTGGTAAGTGATCAAAATAATCCTAAAAATCACCTAATATATTTTGTGGAAGAAGGTATCAGTTGTTCTATTTTATTAGTAAATGAAGGATTTGATCAAACCCCTAAATATGAAAAAAAATTGTGTCGATGTTGATACTAGAACTAATGAAATATGGAAATTGTGTTTTGACAGTGCTTATTCAAAGGAAGGTTCTGGAGAAGGGGTAGTATTAATTTCCTCCACGGGAAAAAACTTTTGTTGTCTTACAATTGGAATTTGAAGCTACTAACAAAGTTGTTGAGTATGAAGCTTTGGTTTTGGGTTTGGAAGTTGCCAAAAAGTTGAAAATCATAAAGCTATCAATGTTTGGGGATTCTAAATTAGTAGTATAGCAGGTGAAAAGTATTTACCAAACCAAACACCACAGGATGAGAGCATGCAGAAATATGGTTTGGGACTTGATAGATAATTTCTTCCAAGATTTTAATATTACTAGTGTCCCTCGAGAATTCAATCAGCAACCAGACTCTTTAGCATTAGATGCTAGCAGTTTCAAGTCTCCAATAATTCCCCAAGTCAAATATGAAGTGGAAATGAGACATAGACCCTCTATCCCATACAATGTGAAACATTGGAAAGTATTTCAAGATGATCAACAATTACAAAGATTTATAGAACTAATGGATTATTTTTATTCTATCCATATTGATATAGATGAAGATAAAGGGACAAAAGATGAAATAGAGAAGGAAGTTGAAACAACTACAAACTTTAACAATTACATGGAAAATCATAAAATTTTGCAACTAAAAAAAATATATATTCCAAAGGGATTAGTTCCACTTGAACAACTTTTTGATAGAAATGATGTTCCTATTAAACATGTTTTTCTCCCAAAGGATGAAAATGTGGAGGACTGCAATTTCGGGACAAATCAAGAGCCTAAATATGCTAAATTGTCAAAATACTTTCAGATGAACAAAGACAAAAGTATGTAGACCTCTTCAAAGAATATGTGGATGTTTTTGCATGGAAATATGAAGATCTAAAAACTTATGATAATACTATTATTCGACATAGAACACCTTTGAAACCAAGGACAAAACCTTTTAGGAAAATGTTGAGACAAGTTAACCCTATTTTGTTTCCCAGTATTGAGAAGGAGGTGAGGAAGCTTTTAGATACTAAGATTATAAATCCTCTTAGGTATTCGAAATGGGTGGCCAACTTAGTCCTGGTAAGGAAGAAAAGTGGGGAGATTAGACTTTGTGTGGATTTCAAAAATTTAAATAAGTTTTCTTTGAAGGATAATTATCCCCTACCTAAAATGGATCATATGTTTCAAAAGGTAGTTAGGGAAACTACAATATCAATGATGGATGGTTTCTCTAGTTACAACAAAGTGGATATGCATTTAGATGACATAGAAAAGACTGTGTTTACCACTCCTTGGGGAACATTTATGTATGACAAGATGCCTTTTGGGTTGATAAATGTAGGGGCTACTTTTCAAAGAGAAATGGATATAGCCTTTCTTGGGGAAAAATATAAATTCATAGTCATATACCTAGATGACATGACAATATTTTCAAAATCTGATGAAGATCATATTAAACATTTAAGACAGACTTTCATTAAATGTAGGAGGTTCGGCTTATCTTTAAATCCTAAAATATCCTTCTTTTCAATGAAGGAATGAAAATCTCTAGGTCACATAATATATAAAGAAGGAGTCAAGATAGATCTTAAAAGAGTGGAGGCAATTAAGTCAATTGGCTTACCAAGAAATAAAAAAGAGGTTCAATACTTTTTAGGAAAGATAAATTTCCTTAGAAGATTCATACCAAAATTTGTTGAAATAATGAAAATATTACTAATATGTTAAAAAAGGACATTGATATCAAGTGGATTGTTGAGGCCAAAGATTCCTTTCAGCAAATTAAAAAATCTCTAGTAGAATCCCCAATATTGGTTAGCCCTGATTATGGAAAAGTATTCCTAATGCTTTATTTTGCTTCTGAAAATACTTTTCTAGTTGTTTATTACAAAAGTATGAAGAAGGTCATGAGAATCCCATAGCCTTTTTCAATAAAACATTAAGGGATGTTGAGTTAAAATATAGTATTATGGAGAAGCAGGTATATGCCTTATCTAAGGCTCTAAAAGATTTCAAAGATTATCTTTTACATTCTAAATTCCTCGCATATGTTCCAACTAGTGTTGTAAAGATATTCTTATCCAACCTGACAGTGAAGGAAGAAGAGGAAAGAGGATATACAAAATCCAAGAATATGATGTGGATATTAATCCTACTAAGCTAATAAAGGGATAAGGTTTATCCAAATTTCTCACAGAGTCAAACTACAGGGTGTTGGGAATGAATATGATGTGTCAAACATTAATGGCAATAGAAATAGAGTGTGAGGATCCACAAGATCCTTTGCTGAAAAGAGATCCTAGATTTGCATAATTTGAATTGTATAAATATAGTGTCCTATCCTCATAATTTACAATGTGCAGCAAATTGGGATAAATCTAAAGCTAGTTCCATCAAAATAAAAGTTGTAAAGTACTAAATCATTGATGGATAGTTATTTTGGAAAGACCATGGTGAGATTTTGTTAAATTGCATCATTAAAGAGAAAACAAAAGACATTATTAATGAGTTTCATAAAGGAGTTTGTGGTGGACATCATACCTGAGGGATACAACATATAAAATATTGAGGGCTAGTTATTATTGTCCCACTTTATTCTCTGATGCTAACACATTTGTTAGGGCATGCTTGGACTATCAAATTTTTGCAGGACTACAAAAATTATTTCCTTTTCCACTAAGGCCTATCAAAGTGGAAGCACCTTTTCATAAATGGGGATTAGATTTCATTGGTGAGATCAAACCTAATTCCAATGGCCAGCATAAATGGATACTAACAACAACATATTGTTTTACAAAGTGGGTGGAAGTTGTTCCTGCAAGGGCTTCCACTGACTCGATCATTATAAAATTTCTTGAAGAAAATATTCTAGTCAGGTTGTGTTTCCCATGGAAGATAATTAATGAAAACGAACATACATTTAAATATGCCATGATGGTACAATTTTTCCAATATTAAAATATTGAACTTGTACATTCAACTTCTTACTTCCCACAGGGAAATGGTCTTGCTAAATCTTCAAACAAAATATTAATCAAAATAATTAAGAAAATGTTGACAAAAAATAAAAGGGCATGGGATTCTCATCTCAAGTATGTTTTGTGAGCAGATAGAATAAGTACAAAGAGTTCAATTGGAACTTCTCCTTTTCAATTAGTCTATGGGTTGGATATTATTTTTTCCATTCATCTAGGACTTCCAATGATGAAACTATTACAGGATGAAGCAAATGAGCCAAATGATGTAGAGAGGAGAATAAATCAATTGATAGAAGTTCAAAAAATGAGAGATTATATACTAACTAATTCACAAGAGAATCAAAAAAGGATGAAGAGGATATTTGAAAAAATAACTAAACAAAGAATTTTTATGATTGGAAATCTAGTTTTAAAATGGGATGCTAGAATAAAATCCAAATGGAAACATGGCAAGTTTGAAAATCTTCTGATGGCTCCTCTTCAAATTGTTGCAGTGCAAGACAACAACACCTATGAGTTATCCCATATGGAGGGTGATGTGTTGGGAGCCTCTATCAATGGGAGTTTTATCAAAAACTTTCTGAAGTACTAAACCTTGAGGGTATCCTTACTCTGTACATTGGTAGTCTAGTGTGTTTTCCTTTCTTTCAGCATATTTTACTTCCATTTTAATATCAATTTCAAACTTTGTTATGAATAATTATGGTGTTAATTTTCTAAGATGGTGAGCATGGTGACAAATCAGTCCCACCACTGAAGATGCATGTATTACAGGTGTTAATAAAAAAACTCCATAGCCCAATGGTTAAGGCACATAATCTACACATATCAACACATCGTAGAGATATATTATCCCCATTGGAGCCAATGTTATTACATTAGAAAAATTTTCAATAACAATGAGTAAAATGGATAGTTAATGGCCTAATTTCTAAGGTTGCTAAAAAAAGGAGCTAGGCCTAAAGCATCTTATGCAAGTGAATTGGTTCTAGGGGTTAAACATTTGATAAAAAGGGCTTTGTAAGGCCACAAATGCTTAAATTCCAATAAAGGGCCTTATTTCGATCACGAAGAGGTCTTATCACACACTACAAAGTGTTATTTGCACCATCAAGGGACTAAATAAGCGTTTGAGAGATAAGACCATGGGCCAATGCTTATTAAAATGGTTGCACTACCGAATACTGACAAATCAATGATCGTGATCGCGGCACATTTCAACCCAAAGATCAACGCTCCACAATGCATTTTGCATCATGAACTTGCACACTCTTTAACTTTTCTTCGTGATACAAGGAGTGATTTCTCCCTCACCACGCGAGATTGTTTTATTTTATTCACATCACTCGAAGGCTTGGGAAATTCACCTACTGAGCATGTGAGACTACTTATGGTTTATGAGAAAACCACCATCCATAGATGATTTTAGGGGCTAAATTTCGCAAATGGGCTAATTTTCCATGGTTTTTCCCAAAAAAAGATTCGCCAATTTCCATTTTTTCTAAAAATGATGCACCCAAAGTCCATAGAATAATTTTTTTTTACCTTACAAATCCTTATCATTTGAATATTTTAGTGCATCATTTTTAGAAAAAATGGAAATTGGCGAATCTTCAATTTCCATTTTTAGAAGATTCGCCAATTTCCATTTTTTCTAAAAATGATGCACCCAAAATCCTTATAGAAACCATACAAAATCCTTATAAATTTGAATATTTTTACAAAACTATCACCAGAAATTTTACATTTTGCATATTAAGGACTAGTAATATTAGCCCATGTTTCTACATTTTAATATAAATTTTCATTCTTAAAATCATCCATGCCACCATCCTGCATATGAGTCGATGCATAGTTGAAGGTGACATGGCACTTAGTGGTGCTGACGGGGCACATGATGTGTATGATGAGAAAAGGAAGGGACACTTGGCCTTAACATCATGGTATGTACATGCACTAATGATAAAATGACATGTGGATAGAGACCTGCCCCTATGTAATATATCTGATGATAAGTCACTTGAGAATGGAGACATATAGCTCAAACAGTTGTCACCACGACCTGACATCGGTGCCACATAGACATCCACCTAGACCAATGGAAGCATAGCACGTGGTCGTGGGACCTTTCTATTGTCATTAGTGACATCACTCAAAATTTTACACGTTCTCAAATTTGAAAGATCTAGCTAGTTGAAAGTTGATGTGTGGCTCCAAATAGGTATAAAAGGGGTAAAAATTGGGTTTTAACAGTTTTATTATTAAAATTGTCACATATTGAACCTGCCACCTAAGTTTAAATTTTGATCCATGAAATCAACATGTACACACTTAATTTGACTATTGAAAAAGGTAATTTGGACCTTCTGAACTCCTACTTTTCATCTATCCTTTCACCCATAGAAACAAAAAAATGGAAACTAAGGGAAGCCCTAGTAAAAACCAAACTACATAGAAGAAATCGAACATTCAATACAATCTAGAGGATAGAGAGGGTGACATTTTTGACCTAGTGTTATCTTACCCAGACCTTTACCAATTGATACACATGCCTCAGTCGGACGCTAACGTCAATAGAGACTATTTGTATTTATGGGAATCAAACTTTTCCCAATCTGTAATTCCCTCAACCTACCAATTTCCCAAGCTTGTTGAGTGGTGTGCTACCAATTATGATTATAATAAAGAGCATACAACCACTGTATATGGGTCTAGTCTCATTTGTCCAATTTCAAAAGTGTATATTTCCCAAGTAATCCATTTTATGCTCATGTTGCTAAGGAACCTCTGGATAATGATGTCATGGCCTCTAGATACTAGACATTATCTCAACTGGAAAAATATAAGTTGTTAATAAAGGTACTAGATGGAAATACCCCACTTCCAACCAACCCACCTCCATTTAAATTTGCAATTTTCCCAGACATAACCAAACAAGCAATTTCCATGAATTGTCAGATTCTTGGTTATGAGCATGAAAAAATTGTAAATGAGTCTATTCTAGGCATGTTTTCAGTATTGAGTCTTCCAAAATCCATTGCATGTACCAAGATTGATTATGTTGAGTTCTTAACTGGTGTCATTAATTTCCAATAGTCTAACTTTCACTGTACAAAGTCTTTTAGATATCAAGCCCATGTGTTCTACTTGATTATGTTCAATAATTATGTGTATTTTGAGAGTTTGGGAGTCCATGTAACAGAGGATTCAAGACGACCAAAACATGTGATTGAATGGACTAAGGAAATAAGGAGAAAAGACCAAAATGAGGGTTTTACCCTTTTTTTTTAATAAGTTCATGAGTGGTTTTTACACTTTGAGCTACATGGTGCAACCTCCCAAAATGTTCCCTCGGATGACGAAAATGTTGCAATTGAGAAAGGATACCTACACAAGAGACTAGTATCTATCTAAAAAATACACTTTGATCAAAATTTATGGTTTAGAGCAAGAACCATACAGGCTACCAATATATTTGACTCCGAGGATATTTTCCTTGGAGTATATCAGACAGAGACTTGTATCATATCACTTGCATTTTTCCCATCATAGGCAGGTTATCAATTTCAAGTTGCCTGAAAAAGTGGGCCCTTTCTTGGTCAAGTTGAGAATTGCCTCGAATGTTGTTGAAGACATGTTACAACAAATTAACTTTGACAAATCAAGAAAATATATGATCCATAGGGTGTAACTTTTGCAAGGAGACCCACATATAAACATCAACCAAACCTTGTTATAGACATCAATTCCAACCTGGATACATGCGAAGAGGTAAGGCATACTTTTATGGAAGAAGTTCAAAATTCAATTGTTGGTCAATCAAGGGATCCTACAAAATCCCTCTAGACATATCAAAAGCAAGAATTGTTAATTAGGAAAAGGAGTTTTTTAGATTTTCATTCTAATGTGGAAACTGATGAAAAGAAGAGAAAAAAAACAAAAACTGGTGAAGGAATAGATACATAGGATGTCCTTGCAAATATTTTGGATAAGGGGGGAAACATATTGCATATCACAGAAGAATCCAGTGAAGAAGGTTCAACTCTTGAAACCTCCACTATCTCAATTGAACACCTCCCATCAACCCTCTTGTCGGGAGGGGGAGCTATTATTGCTACTAAAAAATGAGCCTCTCATAAACACCCTTATCTTTTCTCCCACTACTCTAACATAAGGAGGAAAAATCAAGATATAAGAAGAGAGTTGTGTCCTCAGGTAACTACTCACACAAAGTTTCTCTATGTTATGAAGTATTAGCAAAATAACCTGAATTTCATTGTACTAGACGCAAAGGTGCCAAAACCCCCTACTCCTACAAACTATAAGGCCACCCAAATAAAGGTCAAGATAGGAAGTGTTAATCCTGGGAATATGGTTGAGACGCATAAGAAAACCAGTGATATGTTGTACAAAGGAGTGTTCCAATATTTTTCTAGTGAAAATAAGATGAGGGAGATGGTGATTAAAGTTGAAATACAGTTGAAGTAGGAGAGAGTAGCATCCAAGGCCAAGCAAATCCAAATAGTTGAATTAGAGACGAAGATTATTTTCTTGGGAGCATATCCCAAAAATCCCAAAGTTGTGGGGGATTTGATTAACCAAAAAGATAATGAGATCAAGGTCTTGGAAAAAAAAATTAATATTCCAAAAGTACAACATGTGCAAACTCCAGAGCTACAAGTCAGTCGTGAAGAGAAGGAGAAGTTGTACCAACAATTGTTAGAAAGGTAGAATATTGTGGAAAGGTTGCAAGATGAAAATCAGTCTTTGAAGGAGAACGAAGATCATCTTTTGCAAACATGTGCAGAAGCTAAAGTGCAGGTCATTTCTTTAGACACAAATCAGGGTTTATAAAAGGTTATGTCATATTTGAATGTAAAGGAAATTGAACTTGGCATTGTTACAAACAAGCTCAAGTTCAGTGTGTAAAAAATCATAGAGTTAGAAGAGAAGATCAAGAGTAGAGAGGTACTCTTGGGTTAGCTGAATGCTACTACATGTTGAACAGGAATTGGCTCAGGTGAAGCGTAAGGTTATAGAAAAAACATCCTTGAAGGGATCCAAACACATGATTTGGGATAAAATAGAAACTTATGTTTTTGAAAATTGGTCCCAATTCTATTTTATTCTAAAGGAGATTTAATTGATTAATGTGGTATTCAAGGACATCAAGAAGATACTTGCAGAGTTGGAATGAAAGATAGAAATGGGTAATAATGTAATTAAGTGTTTAAACAACAGATGCAAGGAAGAGATAAGATACCTTAACATCGATGACAGAACCAACATCATCATGCATTCCAAAAAGGTCCTTTCCAAGAAGATATTGATGAAAAATGTAGATAATAAGGCCCATGAGCTTACTGTAGAAATTTTCTCTTTCAAGAAAATCTTCAGTGAGGTGATCATCCATGGATTGTCTACCTTTTGGGATGGTAATGGAGACCTTTATGCACAGAAAAACTACAATAATCTCTTGGATGATAGGATAAATGATGATAGAAGATTTCCAAAGCTTGAAGGACCCCTTAAAGGTCAGGATGTGATGGATATGTTGAATGGTGACTTTGTACCACTATACACCTTGAAAATGGTTTTCAATAATCTCTCAGCCATCATATGAGAGGTATATTGATTTGGATGAGGTGAGAAGGAACCTAAATAAACAAGAATACCCAATGGGAAAGGTGTGGAAGAAGATGTGTCAATATGTAAAGCTACCAATTCCAAGACAAGGGGAAACAAGTGGCACATGTCCACCCTCATCATGAGCGATTTTGTTACTAATTTTTATGTGTAAAAGTATTTTTTTATTAAATTTAAAAATAAAAATAAAAAATAAAAAAAACACCTTAAGGAAACAAGAAGTGGTTTCAAGAATAAAGAAGCAATAAATGGTTTCAAGAATATCTTTTATCATATAAGGGAAACTATAAAGGAGTGATAAGGCACATTGTAGAAATCATCATCAAACAAAGAGGAAAAGAGTATCTTTTTCTCAAAGTTCATAAATCAACCCAGCTCCAAACACAAAACAGATTATGAAAGGGAAAGTAGTAAGCTCATAGGGATTCAATTAATTTTTGTTGTATTGGTATATAAATTCCATTGTAATACTTTCTTGAGAAATAATACCTTTAATTCTGATAATATGATCTTAATGTTCATCAATAAAATCTTCAAGCAACAAATTAGCACCATATACCTTGTGTATGTGCGTTATTTTTATGTAAATGAGATTGATTTCATGTGTATGATCAATTTCCTTACATTTTATTTTGAGGAAGTTGAATGTATGTAGAAATGTGTTGATATCTTTAAATGTTTCAGATGTTAAGTTGTTTTAATCATGTACTCTCAATAAACCCAGATACATTGTTGTTTGAACTATTGAACTCTAAATTACTTAGCACGTTTTCTTCATAAAAACCCACAAGATTTGTTTTTTAGAAAATACCTTTTATGTATATGTGTTTCTTCCTAAATTCATTCATTCAATTAACCCTAATTGTATAATACACAAAAGAGAAATTTCCCTGTGAGGCTGAGAGTTTTGTTGGTTGTGGAGTCTAATTATCTTCCTAACTCAGAGGTCTTGTGTTTTTCAGCTGTGTTTATACCCCATGAAGGCTTTACACCCCAGAAGTATGTACACTCTTCCACGAGGGGGGGTACCCCCTCTGCGAGGTCCGGGGGGGCTATCCCCCCGGCTGGGGGGTTCGGGGGCAAGCAGGCCCCCGACGAGGGTTTGGGGGCAGCATCCCCCGAAGGAAAAATTGCCTTGTAAAAGTATATTGTAATTTCATTGTAAATATGGATCGTTCATTATAAGGTGGCAGATCTAACGATAGAAATTATGTTAGGGTTTTTTTCCCTAGAAGGCAGCTCTCTTTTATGAGGGAAATGTATTGCGGCTATGTAGGATGGCGAGTATTGTATTCTGAGAGAGTAGATTGTGAGAGAAACAAGAGGAAGTTACAATGGGTTTTATTGTAGGTTGTATACCTTCATTTGTTGGATAATAATAAAGGAAGGACCTGGCAATTTCTCTGGTGGATGTAGCCCATACTGGGTGAACCACGTAAATCTATGTCTCTCTTGTATTTCCTATCTTTTGTGTTTTGTTTCCACATTTGTTTTATTTTATTGATCCACAGTCCTGTTTTCTAACAAGTTTTCCTAATCATCCTATCTAAGATATTTCAAGAGATGTGAGGAATTACTGATCATTTATTAAAATCCTTTGTTCTACAAAGTAGTTTTAAAATCAAATCTGAGTTTTAACTCCAAGCATTCTTGGCATAGTTCCAATGAAAACCTGGAACATCTCAAGGACTAACATCAATAATGAATGATCTTGTAGGAGAAGATGGTGTTGCAAAAAAGAGTGGTCTAGCAGGAGAATTTTCATTGTACGAGGAAAAAATGGGAATGTTTGATTTCCATATAATGCAGCAGAGAATGTGAAGGATGAGGCCATGAAGAAGACAACCATGAAAGAAGGAGAGGTTGACAATAAGAAGAATAGTGTACTTGTATATTCAATGTAGTAAACACTGGGAGTGGTGCCTACGAGGGAATAAGGAAAGTAAGTATACACCATTTGGTTAAAGGAGAAGGGACCAATTCAACAGTATGGGTTGGATTTGCTAATAATGGAAGAAAGGATAAAGATTGGAGTAGATGTAGGGTAGTGTTGGGTCAAAATGTTGAAGGAAATGTTGTGGATGTTAGCAATATATATTGGAAAAGGAGGATGCCCAATCTACAAACTTTATTCACCTACCTTTTGAGAAAGTTTCTCAAATTTTTCCAAATAGGAGAGTCTTATGCATGAGCATCCCTAGCTAAGAAATATAACCTACATGGATTTGAAATCAAATATGGGTGTGAAAGGCATAGAAGTAATTCCAATGAAAATTCTAGGACATGAGCATGCCCACATTTACCTGGACATGCATTTTAATTAGTCGGGCATGTGTTTTCCTAAATAATTGAAATAAAGGAACTTTTTTTTAAGTGATGTAGGATTTAGACATTGAATTAACACATGAGGTTTTGTAGAGAATTAAATTTATAAATCAGACCATTTTACAAAAATTGATTTGGATCTATAACCTAAATTTCTAGCATGCATTTTAGAGATGACTATTTGAATTTTCTTGAAATGTCAAAAGTAGTGTTAGAGGGCAGTTTTGCAGATCAACTGGATGTGTTTGAAGATGAATCAAGGAAAAATGAGACTAGGGTTTTGTATCTATAATGAAATTCTACAGAATTATACTTCCAATTTCCTTTTGGAATGCATGAAATAGACTTGGAGTGAATTTTGGTGAGGTCTAATGGATTCTTAGACACTATGAAAAAAGATGGAAAATTTTGAGTCTTTCGCATGGTAGTAGGTTTTAAGGCTTAACTTGAAAATATGGAAATATAGCAGAGTGATGATTCACAAAATACACATTCTCCAACTTGAATCACTAACATTGGCCTATAACTAGACCATGCATTTCATTTTGGTGAAGTCAAGAAATTTTGGTCAAATTTGGTCAAAATGCATAAATTGTTGACTTGGCAAATTTGTTGCATGCAAATGGTGTTGAATTAGAAAATTTTAAGATATAGATTTTGTAGGAAAGGTGGACAATTACATAAAATCAATCTCGACTTCCTCAAAAGAAGGGATAATTTTAAGGATAGAAATTTATCTCAAAATGTAGAAACCTTGGCGAATCTTACTAGTCCTTAAAATGCAAACTATAAAATGGTTGGCCATGTTGTTTTTTTAAATATTCAAATTTATAAGGATTTTATATAGTTTCTATCAAATTTGGGCTATTTCTAAGGTAAAAAATAATTATTCTATAAAATTTGGGTGAATCATATTTAGAAAAAATGGAAATTGGCAAACCTTTTTTTGGGAAGAAGCGTTGAAAATTAGCCCATGGGAGAAATTTATACCCTAAAATTTTCCATGCTCAAAATGACCCTTGTGAAATTATTGGAGTGTTTTTTTCGTTGTCCTATTAGGCATATTTATACCCTGATTTTAACAATATACTTGTATTTCAAGAAAATAATATAGATTAATAGTGTTGCATGAATTCTAAGCACAAGCAACCGTAGAATGATTGTAACTGAGTGTTTGATTTGACCATGGAGCCTTCATTTATAATTCAATGCATTTAATGAGGCATTTTAGCAAAAATTATAATGTATTGAAATATTTAACGTCCTTAGTGAATTTTTATATAGCCTTGGAATGTGAAGCATTGAATTTAAAAAGTTGGGTAGTTGAAATACCAAAAGCCAAAAAAATCACAAGAATAAATATGAAGTTTATGAATGAACTAAGGGCCTTTAGCTATCTATTGATTTGGTTTTCATAGTGTCGGTTGTTATGGGTTCCATATACATGTGCATAAGCTCTGTGAATGTAATGATACCTAAGAGAATTAACCATTGATTCAATAAAGTTTGTAGAGAATTGTGTTGAATGTCTTTACTGTGATTTTAATTTGGTAACAAACTATGTGTGGAATCT
>ML877915.1:576-17635 GCA_009831015.1 Picea engelmannii
AACCATTGACGACTCCCTTGTCTTATGTTTGATGTTTTTGTTTATTTTCGAATTGTTATTTTCTTTCAGTTGTTAGTTAGATTGTATTTAGTTTTGTTTTCTGTTAACCCCATGCTGCCACAGATGTTCTGTCCTGATGAACCCAACAGGATATGCAGAGCGTTCTCCATTTTGCTCACCTGGTGACCGATTGAACGCGAACAATTAGTGTTGGAGGAATGACCCAGTTAGGTGAATGGTCCAGGTTCAACAACGAGGGACAAGCATTCCATAGCGAAAACATATTCTCTCTAGGTTGCACTGTGATTAGTGTTGGAGGAATGGCCCAATTAGGTGAATGGTCTAGGATAAAAAATCACGAAAATTTATTCTTTTATGCTTGGGAAGAATAGTCCAGATAGCCCATGGATGATGTTTTACTTTCTGAGGGCATATGCTCTTTCATATCTCATATATGTGAGTGGAAGAATGGACCAACTGACTCAGTTTATATCATGATATTTTTTTTATGCAGGTTGATATTAGATGATATGATTGTTGTGGAGACTGTATGTCTCTATACAATAGTTGTATACCTATGTGGTGGATGTGATCCTACGGTAGTGACAACGTGTCACTGATTAGTAGCCGTGTTCTACTAGGAGTGGTTGTGTACCACTGGGTAGTAGTTGTGTACTAATATGGATAGACACAGTTGTGTTCTATTGGATGGAATTGCTCTGATTTCTATGGAGACCATCACCAGTGTTGGAGATGATTTCCAGATAGATAGATAGTCAGTATGTTGATGGAAAAACATTCTCCATGAAGAGAATGGTCCAGGAATTACATATTACTAGTGGATAGACATTCTCCCTATGTAAAATGGTCCAGGACAATCGTTTTTCTAGGATGCATGTCTGGATTAGAAGAATGGTCCTTGTATCCCATGGCGTGGCTTCCAACATCTGTTGGAACAATTATTATTCTAGGACATATGTCTAGACTAGAAGAATGGTTCTTGTATCACTCTATGGAGTGAGTGACTTTTTCAACATCATGCCCGATTACTTAGATGGAGTATGGTTTCGAGATATGATGTAGTTGATTCTATTAGATGATACTGATAGTGATGATGTTGCTTGTGAGTTTATATACGTGATCATGAGATAGCCTATGTGGCTATGATGATGCTACCGGTTGAATGGTCTGTTTGTGCTCAATACCATTACCTGTAATACCTCCATAACTAGGAGAGAGTGTTGATATTATGGTAGTTGCGTGAGGTATTAACCTCCATGTGTAACCTTTGACAAGACTAGAATATTCCATGAAGCAAGAGAATCCCTAAAACATTGGATAATAACCCTAGAAGATAAGTCGACTCAAGAGAGTAATTAATATTGAGTTATTATTCTCTAGAAGTAGAAGTCGACCTAGTTAGATCACTTGGAGGACTATAGATAAGAGGGTGCTAGAGATCATTTGTCACATACACACTCACAACTGCATAAGATCAGTGGTGCACAAGTTTGGAGAGAGAGTGCAACTGCAACTGGCACTTTGGTTTTGGTTTGGAATTTCTCTTGGTTATGGTTTGGACTTTCTTCTTGGTCTTTGGTTATTATTGCTTGGTGCACTATCCTTGGAGAAAGGTGCGCTACCTTGGTTGGATATTGGATTGCTTCCATAATTATTTTATTTGTCAAGGTTAAGGTGCTCAGGGGTGGCCTTTGTGCCTATGGTTGGGTGACAATGTTGCTATATTTTCTATGGTGAAACGAGGACATCTATTTTTCTAACAGAATATGCAGAAATATTTCAACACTTGAATAATTTTTTGACAAGTGAACCAATATTGAATGTTGCTGATCCAAATGAATATTTTATTGTGTGTACTTATGCATGCAAGGAAGGTCTTGGAGGAGTCCTTAGCCAAAATGGGCATGTGATATGCTATGAGTCAAGGAAGTTGAAGGAAAATGAAAGGAAATATGCCACTCATGATTTATAATTGGTATAAATAGTTCATTCCTTGAAAATGTGGAGGCATTATCTTATGGGAAAAAATATTTGATTTGAGGACATACCATAGTGGTATGAAATATTTGTTTGAAAAACCAACTTTGAATGCTACACAAATCAAATGGTTGTAATTTATTAGTGAGTATGAATTTGATATAAAATATATCAAAGGAAAGGAGAACAAGGTGGCTGATACACTCAGTAGGAGGGTGCATGATATGAATGATACAACCATTAAGACATGCAAATATTATTTAAAAGACAAAACTTTGGAAGCTACAAAATTAAATCAACACTATGTGCAAACAATAAAAAAAATTACAACAAGGTAATTTGTAGCAGAAAATTAAAGATTATGAGTTGAGAGAGGATGTAATCCTCATGTACAGAGCATAGTGTATGTGCCCAAATATCAAGAGATGAAAAATAGGGTGTTGAGAGAGATGCATAATGTACCTTATGCTGGGAACCTAGGTTACCAGAAAACCATTGTAGCTATACAGAGCTAATATTTTTGGCCTGGTATGAAGAAAGAGATGGCTGATTGTATTTCCATATGTCTAGAATGTCAAAAGGTCAAGGCTGAACATAGACAACCAACTGGACTTCTATAGCCATTTCCCATTCCTAAGTGGAAATGGGAAGTGGTAACAATTGAATTTAACCAAGCTTCCTAGAACATTGAAGAAACATGATTCCATCACGGTGGTAGTGGATAAGATAAACAAAGCTGCCCATTTTATTTCAGTGAAGTTAAATCACAAGGAAACTAACATTGCATAGATTTATATGAGAGAAATTTCCAGGATACATGGTGTGCCTAAGAAAATTGTCTCTGATAGAGATCCCAAGTTCACATCAAACATTTGGAAGGGATTATTTAAAGGGTTTGGGACAAATCTGAATTTTAGCACAACTTATCACCCATAATCAAATGGGAAAATAGAAAGGGTCATTGAGATGATTACAGATATGCTAAAAATGTATGTGATGGATAAACCATCAAAATGAGAAGATTATTTTCATTTAGTTGAGTTTGGTTATAATAATGAGTATCATACATATTTAAAGATGAGTTTATTTGAATCATTATATGGCCAAAAGTGAAACACACTAGTGAGTTGGGACAACCCAACAGACATAGCAGTGGTTGGGACAAAATTTCTTAGAGAAAGGGAAGAGAAAATGGTGAAAATAAAGAAGAATTTAAAGGATGCTCAAGATATGAAGGAAATTTATGTCGAGAAAGGACTAACACATAGAGAGTTTAAATTGGGTGAGCATGTCTTCTTAAAATTGAAGGCTAAAAAGAGTTCACTTAAATTGGGGAGCTCTCTAAAGTTGGCAGCAAGATATTGTAGACCATTTGAGATCCTGGAAAGGATTGGTCCTATTGCATACATTCTTGCACTTCCTCCATCCATGTGCATACATAATGTGTTTCAAGTATATTTTCTTAAAAAGTATGTGCTTGATGCTAATAATGTAATTGATTGGAATGTGATTCAGGTGGAGCGAGAAGATGACTTATGAGTTCAACCAGTGTGCATATTGGATAGGAAAGTCAAGCTTCTTTGGAATCGAGTAATAGAATTGGTAAAGGTCTAGTGGACCTGTTACGGTCACGAGGATGCCACGAAGGAAGAGTACCCACATATTTTTGAAGATTTTAAATTGTACATGTGTATATAATGCATTGAGGAAAATGCATAAATAAGGGAGAGGGGAATGTAATACCCCTAGGACAAACCCCAAGTTGTAAATGTACATATGATTTATAGGCTAGTGAGACAATATGTTTTGGGTAAGAGTGCCTTTGTGTGTGTGTGTGTATATTGAGGAAAGATTTCATGTGTGATTAGGTCAATGATATTAACAAATGTATTATGTAATCATGCTCATTTTTATTAATAAAATACATCACTGATGAAAACCAAGTCAGATGAAAGAGTATGGGGGGCTAGGAGTCCACAAGAGGGAAGGGGGGCTAAGGGAAAGGGGCTAAGTCAAGGGGGCTTAAGACAATGAATAAAATAATATTATTCCTAAGTCATAAGATTTATGTTATAATTTTATCATAAGTTCCTAAGTGAGAGGAACAAATTACCAAGTGGAGTCAAAGGAATTTCCTAGAGTGACAAGTGCCAAGATAACAACATGAAATATAATGTGGGGAAGTTAGTGTAATTCAGGGGATCTGTTGGGGTACATACTCAACTACATACTTAGTGACATACTCATTTTTTCATTTTCCCTACTATTTAGGAGGATTGCTATTTATAACATGTCTATTTATAGCAGGTTTATTTTTAGACGATAGATTCCTATATGTAATACCATGGGAAAATACCACGAGTTTCCAAAACCATGGGATCATAAACCACCGTTAGGAAAATTCCTATTTTTTAGCTACCATTAGGCCAATTTCTATTTTTTAGCCGCCATTAGGAAAATTTCTATTTTTGGGAGATAATTCCTATTTTCTTAATTTTAGGAGATATTTCATATTTCATGGCTATAGCGCACTTTAGTAAGAATATTATCCTCATAGGGAAGTGCAAATTACCCATATAATACTTGGATTTAACTCACTTCACTTATTTAGTGACTTTCCATAATTAGCAATTTCTCACTTAGTTAGGACTTTAGTTCCATTCTTGGACTATAGTATTATTCTAGGAGATGTTTTCTATTATGGAATGCATGTTGACTTCATGTAGATTTCTCACTAAGTTCGCACCTATATTTTTGACCTTTTCTTATTATTTACAACTTTTGACTTTAGTGAATTGTTGCTATTGGGAGAAGTTACTTTTTTACTTGAGCATGCACATGGAAATCCCAACATAGTGCGCATTACTCCTCATGTGGAGAGTCCTATATATTGTACTCATTATCAAGGATTAATACATTGTGATTAGAGTTTGTTTCTTAGTCTCTTATGTGTGAATATTGATTCTATTTTTCTCTCTCCTCTCTCTCTTTTGCAATTAGCTAATGTAGTATTTCCTTCTCATAATTAGGTCTTGTATTGTGGTTTAATCCTACATGGTATCAGAGCCATTATTGTGAGGGAGTATTCAATTTTATTGTAGGTTTATATATTAGATTGGAAATACCATAGAGAACTATGGATCAACCATCTTCTTCAGTGATATTAACACACTTCAAGTACTTTGAGTGGAAGCCCAAGATAGAGCTTCTACTTAGGAGCAAGGGTTTGTATATGATCACCATGGGGACTGACATCGAGCCTAATTCAGCCATAGATAAATAAAAATACTTCATCGGAATGGATGAAGCATATGGGATATTGTTCTTGAGAATCTCTCCAGATATCCTCTTTCATGTTTATACCTAGAAGACTCCTAACGATGTTTGGACAAAGTTGACGGATTTGATAAGAAATCAAGACAATATAAGAGGTCATTAGCTGGAGAATGATCTACATGAATTGAATCCAATATATTTAGAGACCCTACAAGACTAGTTCTGTAAGTTTACAAATTTTCTTTCTCATGTTAAGGCTTGTGGAATTGATAAGAAATATGAACAATTAATCTTTTCAATTCTAACTAAACTAGGACTAGAGTATTCTGTCTACACTTCTTCTTTTCATACTACCAAGTTAGATATGGGGTCTACATGGAAGATTCCATCCCTAGATGATTTCATGGATTCACTTATCCATGAGAAAAAAAATCTCATCCAAATAGGGGCACTTAATAATTCCAAGCCCCATGTGCTTACATCTCAAGGATTTTCAAAGAAGAATAAGTAGAAAAACAAGGGTAAGAAGGACCAAGAGAATAAGAAGGAAGGTTAAAAAAAGTCTACAGATGAGAGTTTGAGTTCCAATGCATCAAAAGGAAATTAGGAGAAGACAAAGTGTTCCTATTATAATAAGGGGTTCCATCCTGAGAGTTCTTGCATGAAAAATACCATAGATCTCATGGAACAAACACTTGAGCAACATCATCTCAAGGATTTATTCCAGATAATGCAAGGAAAATTCGATCATCATAAAGAGGTAATGGTCATGCATTACTTGCTATTTCATCTTCTCCTAATGTTTGGGTGCTTGATTCAGGTGCTACCCATCACATGGCCTCATGGGATAGAATTTTCTCATACTTGGAGACTTGTTCCAGATCACCGATATTCATGGGAGATGATTCTCTTATTGAGGTGTGGGCTAGGGGTAGATTTGATCTAGACCATGGATGATTTCAGGATGTACTTCATGTTCCGACGATTTCAGTGAATTTTCTATGCATCTATCAAATCACTCATTCAAGTTCAAGGAAGAATGTGGATTTCAATCTAGATTCATTTATTATTTCTAACCTGTCAGATCGTTCAAAAATTACTGTTGGTGAGGTTAATCACCATTCCAGGTTGTGCACCTTCTCTCACTTCACTCATAAATATGATTATGTATCTCTTCTAACACATGCTAATGAAGAGTCCAAGTTGTGGCATGAGAGGTTTGGGAATATGAATTTTAAATATTTATATCAACTTAGTAAGGGTGGAATGGTAGATCGATTACCCCACATTCAATACACAAATGGATTTTTCCAGGGCTTCATACTAGGAAAACATCCCGAGGAGAAGTTCAACACAGGTAAATCATGGAGGGAATCATCACTTATAGAGTTGGTTCACAGTGGAATTACAGGTCCTTTACCACACCCATAGATTAGTAAAGATAAGTATGTTCTTAATTTCATTGATTATTTTTTGAGCTATACATGGGTCTACTTTCTCAAATTAAAATCTGAGGTCTTTGAGTGTCTTAAAGATTTCAAGCATCTAGTTGAGAACCAAAAAAGGAAGAGGATTAAGAAGCTTTGTATAAACAACGGAGGAGAGTATGTGAATAAGTATTTTGAGCATATTTGAGAATCAAGTATAGAGTTGCAGCATACAATTCCATATACTCCACATCAGAATGGGGTAGCAGAGAGAAAGAACATGACATTGAAAGAGTTCGCCAATTGTATGTTGCAGGATAGAGCACTACCTCCAAAGTAATGGGATGAAGCTATCAACTATGTAGCCTACATTCAAAATAGATTTCCTCATAAATTAGTCAAGGGAGTCACTCCATATGAGGTTTGGAGTGGGAAGAAATTGGAAGTCACTCACTTCATAATTTTCGGTTCCCGTGCATGGGCTAGGATCCCTTCCGATAGGAGAAAAGCTATTGAAGATAAGAGTAGGGGTTTATTTTTTTTGGATATCTAGAGGGAGTGAAGAGATAAATGTTATTAGATACTACTTCATATACAATATTCATTCAAAGGAGTCCTAAGTTTGAAAATGGTCCTTCACATGTACTTTCAGAGCATTCCATATCTCCATCTCCACTGCCAATAGTTGTGGAACTTCGTGAGACTTCTTCCGATAAGATTTATGATCAGATATTTGAATATGATATATCTGATATTTTTTTTGAACAGCAAGATGTTGCAGGTCCAGAGCATTGACCATGATGGGCACACCAAACTCTTCAGGCAACAGGTGATCGAGTGGGTGATCCTGCCGATCCACAAAGAACCAGATCTTAGTTTGTGGAGCCTCTGCAATATTTTACTACAATGGAGCCATTGATGCCTATTTATTTTTATATGGTACTTGGATCAGATCCTTAGTATTATGAAGAGGATAAAAGAAACCCACATTGGAAGGAAGCTATAAAAGAGGAGTACAATTCCCTGATAGAGAACGACAGATGGGAGTTGGTTCCTCTACCTTCCAACATGAAGCTTATTAGATGTAAGTGGATTTTCAAGAAAAAAATGGATGATGATGGATACATTACAAAGTATAAGGATCGTTTAGTAGATAAATGTTTCTTACATGTATAAGGAATTGACTATGAGGATATTTTTGCACCGGTTGCCAAGATTGATTCCATTTGGTTAGCTCTAGCTATTGCAACAACTAGAAAGTGGGAGGTACACCTTATGGATGTGAAGAATTCATTATTACATGGATATATTAATGAGGATATATATAAGAAGTAGCCAAAGGGATATGTTCATTTTGCAGTTTGAGGAAGTCATTGTACAGACTTAAGCAAACACCTCGGGCATGGTATGCTAAAATTGACTCTTATCTTCTGTCTATAGGTTTTCTTAGATGTAGATAGAATACTAATGTGTATATGATGAGGAAAAAATATTTTATTCTACTAATAGTTTTATATGTCGATGATTTACTCATCACAAGGAGCTCATCCTCTTCCATTACTGCAGTGAAGACCGCTTTGCATGACATCTTTTCTACGACAAATATGGGAATGTTACAATACTTTCTTGGTCTTGAAATTAGCCAGAATGATTCAGGAATCAAGATGTCTCAGTCCAAGTATGAAAAATATCTACTTGATAGGATTCATATGAAATATTGCAAGACAAATCCAACACCCTTTTAGTTAAGGGTTAGACTAGAGGATGTTGGTGCATCACCTTTGGTTGATTGTAATATCGATAGTTGTTGGGGAGTCTTCTCTACCTTAAACACTCTCAACTGGAAATATCTTATGCAGTTGGATGAGTTTCTAGGTACATGTAAGAGCCTCATGAGATTCACTGGAAGGAAGTAAAGAGGATTCTTAGATATGTCAAGGGGACTACAAGTTTTGGTATACACTATGCAACATGATCTTCCTTGGATCTTGTTAGTTACACATACTCAGAGTGAGGAAGTGATAGAACTGATCACAAGTCCACTTTAGGATATGTCCTCTAGCTTAGATCATGACCTATATGTTGGTCAAGTAAGAAGTAATAAACAATTTATTTATCATCAACATAGATAGACTACCTGGGTACAATGAATGTTACTAATCATGCTATTTGGTTGCAACACTTTCTTACAGAGTTGGGAGTTCATTATCATCATATGATAGTTATATGGTGTGATAATAAAAGTACTCTCAAGATGTGTGGAGTCCTAGTTCATAGGTAGAGGACCAAGCACATCGAGGTTCATATGCACTTTATTCAAGGACATATTTAGGATGGAGTCATTGATATGCAATTCCGTCCATCTTTAGAGGAGTTGGAAGACATATTCACAAAGCCTTTCACCGAACAAAAGTTTCTCTCATTGAGGGACATTCTAGGAGTGAAGGATACATCATCTTAGTATCTAAACACATGTTGGAGAAGGAATTTTTTGGAGGAAGTGCAGCAAGAGAGGAAGAGTGGGCCAAAGGGAACAACGCACACTGAAAAAGAAGGAAGACTAGTGTGAGAAAGGCTAAAGGAAGCAATGCACGATAGGATTTGCAAAAATCCAACGCATATGTGGAAAAACCTAGCCATGTTAGGGTTAGGGTTTTGGAGTCATATTGTAAGGGTTCTAACCAATTTTGTGATATAAATAAGATGTATGAGGTAGTTCAAAAGGGAAGTTTTTGGCATCTAAGTTTTATCATCTCTGTGTGTGTCTTTGGAGAGTCCCTTTTTAGTTTTGAGTCTGTATTGTGATGCGAGTTGTGGAGCTCAAATGGAATTGATGTAATTGAGGGTTAGGTCACAATATGTGGAGCTTGGTGTGATGCTAGTTTTCCTCACCACTACACACCGCTATTCTATGATGTAATGCACACAATGCCATTTTTATGAAGAAGAAGAAATAAAAAGAACATCTTTGTGGACGTAGCCCCAGGGGGGGTGAACCATGGTAAAACTTTGTGTTGCAATTTGTTTGAATGCTCTTGTTATTTCTACAATTATGGTTGAATGGTTAGATAAATGAATGGTTTTAATTACAATGTACACTAAAATATATGCAGAATTAATGTTATGAATGAATGGAGTAGTATATCTAATAAATATTATAGTACAATGCATGGTTAAGTAGCAATAGAAGTAAAAATAACAACCCCGATCCCTTCCATGACTGCAGACATCTACATCCTACAATCACCCATAAACCATATTGAGTAAGACTACATTTGGCACTCTGTGCGTGGTGTATCCTTCTAGTTTACCAAAAGGGTCGATGGTGAAAATGGTTTTGTTGGAGAACTAAGGTAGAACCCATGTCAGCCCATATGTCCAAAAAATGGTTTTGTTGCTAGCTAGAAATAAAAAGGAGAGACAAGAAGGGGTTTGGTGAAGAATATGCAGTGGTAGAAAGAGATGTCTAGGCCATGGAATCCTACGAAGTAAGAGATTGAAATATGGTTCAAGACAAAGTAGTTGGAGTTCGCGTAGAAAAATATTAAGGGTTCTAGGTATACGCGGTACCGCGCCAGTACCTGCACAGGTATGTGGTTACTAATTTGCATGAAGCATATTTATGTTATTTTATAGATTTATTATATGAGTGGATATTGAGGTTGAAAGATACCCATCCGACTAATCATATCAGTCCAATAGAGTGGATTGCTAAAAATATTGCGCGGTTGGAAAGGGTTAATAATAAATTCACGCATGCAGTGGATTTTTGGTTAGATAGTATTAATGCGGGGTTTATCACTGAGTTTGTAGTAGATACATCAAAGTCATATACTACTGCAGAGTAGGATTTATTGAGGGGACCCAAAGGGAGGCACATTAGGTCTCTTTACACGTTGATCAAGATCTTATTACATGATAAAGGCGTGCTGACCATGGAATCGTACAACTAGATTACTCTGCACGCATGGGGGAGTCAGGGGAAGCACTAAGGAAGATATGAGAAATGGAGAAGGATATAGAGAGTAGCCAGGAGAAGGAGGCAATGGACCCCATCATGATGGATGATGAACATACTAGGGAAATAATAAGGAATGCAGGTGTGACGTGCATCAGATGAACCTACCAGTATAAGATGAATAACAAGAAGAGGGATGTAGCCGAGTGAGAGTGATCCAGATTTTAAGAGCATAATGAAATGAATAAAGATTATTAACAGGTTCTTAAAAAACAACAACATAGATACAGTAAAATTGGTTTTCTATTCAATAAGGAAATAAGCTGAAACTGTAAAATGCAGCGGAAACAAGCTTGCTGGAATGGTGGTGACTTATCTCTGAGAAGAGATGTGACGACTGCGCTCATTCACAAGAATATGATTACAATGAGGCTCTGAAGGCATTTTTACAATAAACAGGAATTCAAAAAAACCTAGACATCCAAAAACCTAACCCTAGGAGATGAAGCGCCAAAAGTCATGTGGGCCCCGTCTGGGTAAGTTAGTACATCAACTTCCCAGGGTCGTAACTTTTGCATACGATATCCGTTTTAGGCGTATGATAGCCCGTTGGAAAGGTATCATTGAGGATATTCATTTTAAGGTCTCAATAATTCCTTTGAATATCATTGAGAAGATAAATCCTGAAAAACCTTCATTTAGGCCCTCAAAATGGCCCCAGAAGTTAAAATTGCTAAAAATAGTAAATTGCCAAAATTGTCAGAAAATTGTTTTGAGTCAGTTGGAAAAGGTGGGTGGCCACCAATATCCACCTGGATAAATACTACCTCCTTAGGAATAAATGGTCTCCATTGTGTTGAGTTCCCCCATCAAATGAGGAAATTTCTACTGAATTTGGCCCTGGGTGAGCCACTTGCCTTGGTGCAGGAGCTGCCCTACTTTGACGACTCAATAAAGATGGATCCTTTGCTGTCGAGTTCCCTTTACCTATGTGTCCACAATATGATCGTTGTATGATTGTTGTATGTAGTCGTGGTTGAGATCTGTTGGTGTCAGCTGCTCTGCTATGTCTGAGGTGTCCAATAATGGTGGGAAATAAGGGCGAAGGAGATCCACGTTGAACACTGGGTGTAGGCCAAGGATAGGAGGAATGTTGAGCTCAAAATAATTATCCCCCATGGCCTTGGTGATGGTGTATGACCCATAACAAAGTGGGCAAAGCTTTCGATGTCGTCCTATAAGGTGTTCTTTCTGCAAGTGCAACCAAACTTTGTCGCCCACCTGAAACTTACGTGGCACCCGATGTTGATCATGGTGCTTCTTGTACTTTTCATTGGACTTCTGTAGGATATTTGTCATCTTCAGTTGGAGTAGGAGATGATTCGGTCGAGGTGACCACAAGGGGAAGTGCAACATCTATGGGACCCAATGGTTGGAATCCCACCCCACATGAAAGGGGCTGTGGCCGATTGAGCAATGCAGGGCTTAGTTGTAGCTATGTTGGACATAGGGAAGGCTCTCATCCCATGTGAGAGGATGATTTGAATTATACATGTGAAGGATATGCACAATCATTCAATTTACGACCTTGGTTTGGCCATCTGTTTGGGGGTGGAAGGATGTGGATTTGGTGAGCTTGGTTTCCAACAGTGACCAGAGGCTCGACCATAATGTAATGAGAAATCAACTGTCCCAATATGAGACAATGGTTTGTGGGATTCCAAAATTTACCCTGACTCATTCAAATAAGATCTTGGCAGTGGCCTCTGCTGTGATGTTCTTTTTGCAAGAAACTAGAATCACCATCTTAAAAAATCGATCAACAACCATAAAAACACATTCATTTCCCCACTTGGTGGACGAGAGGCCCGACATGTAGTCCATTGAGATGGATTCCCATGGCCTGTCAGGAGTAGGAAGAGGGGTGTACATGCCCTGCTTCTTATTGGTCGGTTTGGGAATAGCGTAGGTAGTGTAGGACTTGATATACTTGTTGACCTCCTGTCGAAGTTTCGGCCAATATAAATGTTTCTGTAGCATCGCCACTATCTTTTCGACGCCAAAGTGTCCTACCACTCGACTGTAGTGGGATTCCCAGATCATCTTTTCCCGTTCGCTTGATGGAACACAGATATGGCCCAGACAACACAACAACCCATCCTAAATATGGAAATTATCGACAATTGCATTTGCACCCAAAATTTGATAGGTGGTGGCGAAGTTTGGGTCTGTCTCATAGAGTTAGGGCCATCTAGAGGTCTCATGGCCATAGGAGTCAAGCACCATTGTGAGTGCCGTGACTGGTGGTCTGCTGAGGAAATCAACGACGTGATTGGTGCTTCATGTTTTATACTTGATGTTGAGGTGGAATTGCTGCAATTATGTGGACCACTTTTTATGGCGATCATTCTACAATTTTCATTGTGTCTTCATGAACTGCAGTGGCTTATGATCAGTGTGGATGATTGTCTCCTTCCCAAGAATATAATGTCTCCACTGGAAGTAGGCTTTCACAATGGAGTACATTTCTTTGTCATAAGTAGGGTACTTACGGACAACATCTAATAGTGTCTCACTATGATAGGCCACGGGGTGGCCGTGCTGAGTGAGAATGATTCCCACCGCATATTCTGAAGCATCTGTCTCGATATCAAAGGGATGCTATAGGTATGGTAGTGAAAGTACTAGGGCTGAGCACAAGCACTGCTTCAAATCATCAAATGCTTGTTGTTGGAACTAGCCCCACACAAATTTCACCTTACCACTACCCCTGGTTATTTGGCTGAGGGCCCATGCATTATGGGAGAATCCCAACACAAACCTACGGTAGAAATTGGCAAGGCCCAAGAAGCTTTGAAACTCAATGAGTGTGGTTGGGGTTGGCCAGTCACAAATGACTTAGATCTTGGCTAGATCCACATGTACACCATGCTGGTCAATTATGTAGCCCAGGTAATGGACCCTGTCCATGCCGAATGAGCATTTTTCCAAGTTGGCATATAGCTTGTGCTGCCGCAGGGTGTGCAAAACATGCTAAATATGCTGCAAGTGTTCGGCCCAAGTCTTGCTGTAAATGAGAATGTCATCCAGATACACCACTACAAAAGTATTGGTGAATGGTCACATCATATCATCTATCATCCTCATGAAAGTGGTTGGAGTATTTTTCAAACCAAAGGGCATGACCAACCATTCAAAAAGGCCTTCCTTTGACTTGAAGGTGGTTTTCCATACATCTATATGCTCTATCGAGACCTGGTGGTAGCCAGACTTCAGATCAATCTTACTGAAGTATTTGCCCCCCATGAGTTGATCAAGGAGGTTGTTGATTCGGGGAATCAGGTACCAGTTTCTAACTGTTATTTTATTCAGATCCTGGTAATCAATGCAATGTCACTAGGTTCCATCTCTCTTTTGTACCAGCACAATTGTGATCCCGCAAGGTGATGACCCCGGATGAATGTGCCCCTTGTGGAGCAGTTCTTGGATCTGTCACTTGATCTCCTTATTCTCTAACAGAGAGCGATGATAGATTGGCCCATTGGGCAGAAGTGCCCCAGGGGTCAGATCGATGGGGTGCTTGACCTGGAAGTGCAGAGGTACCCCGAAAGGTGAGGAGAAGATATATGAGTATTCTTCCACGACCTTATCTACTTGCTTCTGCTGTGTGGAGAGGTCGACCGTAGAGACCCTGGATGTGGCTATGATCTTTCACTTATTCTGAGAGCGAATCATGAAGAAGACAAGCTTCCCCATATGAGAGAGGACCTTCCTGAATTTCTTATCATAGATCATGGAAATAGCACTAGGTGGGACTGCCTTGGGTATCCTGTTCAAAGTAATAATAACACTACGAGGCCTAGACTCATATACAACATGACATTTCCATAAATAAGGTTGGCCCAAAAGAACATCAGAAACTTCGAGAGGAGAAACATCACACAATACCTCTTCTTTGAAGGACTTGATGCCGTACGACAGTCAACACTGTTGGCTGACGCATAACTCACTTCCTTGGCAGAGCCATCCAATGGTGTAGGGTTGTGGGGTGTGGTGTTGTCAACAGGACCAGCCGCTTGATGACCTCTGCTAAGATGAGGTTCTTTTGGCTACCTTTATCCATGATGAAGTGTAGTGGGGTTCCTTTTACCCACATCCATGAATGGAAGAGGCATTCTCCTTCTTCTGGCTCGTCTGGTTCACCAGGCTGGAGCTTGGTGGTAGCTACAGTGGCACTAGGTTCCACGTTAATGATCCATCTTCCCCTTTGTGGTTCTGGCTCAAAGTTTGAACCCACATCTGATTCATAGGCTTTCACTTCAACCACTAGTGACTAATTTGAGTGACAATCAACAATGTTATGCTAAGGGCTCTTATGGAAGTCACACCACTTCCCGGTATCTTTATTTGTCTTTTCAATGTCCTTCTTTGCTTGCGTCTTGGACTAGTTGTATTGATTCTTTCCATATTTTCTCTGTCCTTTATTCTATGGTTTGGGGCTGCCCTTTCCTAGATTTTGTTGTGAGGGGTTCCCAGGCCCAAATTGCTGCATCTTTTGTTTGAGCTTCTGCTCGATTTTGACGGCATATCGGTAGGCTATGCCCAAGGATGAGATGTCCAAAAATTCCATTTTGGTCTGGATGTATCTATGCAGAGAGCCACGATACTTGAGCACCAAATGTTGTTCCAAATCCTTGATACCCAGCTTGGCACGCAAGGTATGAAATATATTTGTGAAATTTGGCACTGCTTGGTCTCTTTCTTGCCGCAGTGTGGTCCATTTGGTATACAAGTCGTCATAAATTCTGACAGGATAGTATTGTTCCTTAATAACATCCCTGAAGGATTCCTAGGTGGTTGTGACTAAAAATAGTGAGGGTTCTTCTGTTTCCTTTTGCTCACAAAATTTTTCCCACCAATCTGTGACATGGGGAACGACTTTGAGGAGCGCAAAAGTAATCTTTTCTCTATTCGAAAAGTTATGGACATAAAAATACCCTTCTAGTAGATTCAACCACTTGTCTATAGAATATGCATCTATATAACCTTCAAATATAGGAATATCGAAGTTTATTTGTACCTTGAAGGGGGTGGCGCCTCCACTCGAAGAAGATGCATCGCCTGTTTGTAGCCACCGAAGGATTTGCACGAAACTATCCATCATCTCGTTCCTTTGTTGCGTGAGAGATTCCTCAATCAATAGTTTGAAAGGATCTCCTATCCCATCATATTTATTTTCTCCTTCCATGAGAGGTCGCCTGAGCATGCGAGAGATTTTTTCCTCAAGAGAAACAACCTCGATACCCAACTCTTTGTACTCCGACCTTGTTGGGGACATGCATTAAGACGACAAGGAGAAGACTGCTCCGATACCACTGATCCATATTTTAGGAGAAAAACAAAATGAATACAGATTATTAACAGGTTCTTAACACAAAATAACAGAGATACAATAAAACTGGTTTTCTATTCAATAAGGAAATAAGCTGAAACTGTAAAATGTAGCGGAAACAAGCTTGTTGGAATGGTGGTGGCTTATCTCTAAGAAGAGATGTGACGACTGCGCTCATTCACAAGAAGATGATTACAATGAGGGTCTAAAGGAATTTTTACAATAAATAGGAATTCCAAAACCCTAGACATCCAAAAACCTAATCCTAGGAGATGAAGCACCAAAATTCATGTGGGCCCCGTCTGGGTAAGTTAGTACATCAACTTCCCCGGGTCGTAACTTTTGCATACGATCTCTGTTTTAGGCGTATGATAGACCGTTCGAAAGGTATCAGCGAGGAGATTCATTTTGGGGGCTCAATAATTCCTTCATATATAATTGAGAAGCTATATCCTGAAAAACCTTCATTTAGGCCCTCAAAATGGCCCCGAAAGTTAAAACTGCTAAAAATAGTAAATTTCCAAAATTGTCAGAAAATTGTTTTGATCTAGTTGGAAAAGGTGGGTGGCCACCGATATACACCTAGATCAGAGAGGGCTTGGATAAAAATGAGGAAGAGGTAGAGGACCTCCATGCCATGAGGCATATTGAGGATATATTGCACACCACATATGATAGGAAAACCAGAGGTCTTGGGTCAAGCACAAAAGTAGGATCTCCATTCCAAATATGAATTAGTGTGGAACCCACAACCCCATGTGTGACTAAGACAACTGAAGATGAAAAATCATTCAACCAACAAGTGATTAGTGGTAGAATATTTTTTATAGGAAGTGGGTCTAGTAATAGAAGTGCAAGTTCAAAAAGTAGCAGTCAAGTAACTACATCACGCAGAAAGTAACTACATCATGCAGAGGTGGTAGTTCAACAAATTTCACAATGGCAGGACAAGATCCAACTATCAGGTTACTAGATTTTTGAGGGGATGGGTAAGATGATCCAAAAAAA
>WSFP011471600.1:0-17635 GCA_009831015.1 Picea engelmannii
ACAATCCAAAAGTAGATCATTGCTCAGCAGCTTGATATTGTATGATCTTGCCAGCATTACATTTGATTCTACAAAACAGGGATTAGTTTGATCTAGTCATACAGTTCGAGGTCTTTGCATTTCACAGGCCAAAAATGAGTAGATACTGCCATATTTCCTGGAAAACATCAAAATTATGATCGTAGAAATCTTCATGAAACCTTTAGGATATAATCATAGCATTAGCTTTATCATTTTTCTGTTTGAGCTTTGTGGTAAGCACGACATTGTGCCAATAGAGTCTAAAGTTTATTTCTCTGAGTTCTTTGAGTGACACCCTTTTCTCTTTTTTCTTCTTTTTGAAACCTTGAATCCTTTCTTGTTGACGAGCATTCCATTGTTCTATTTGTGCATTTTCTTTATTCAACTGTCTCACTGTTTTCTGGAATTCCTTGATCCTTTCTTTATCAGTTCTAATTTTAACCCTGAATTTTGAGAACTCTTCAAAAGGTGCAGGCTCATTCAGATTTAAGGAAACCTTGGGTTCTTTCGATTTAACTTGGTATTTAGAAACCAATCCTAAGCTATGTTCTTCATCAGAAATTTTTGAATCCATGGCTTCAGGCACATCTGATATGTGATCTGAGTCTACAAGGTAATCCTTTTTATTCTCAGGAATCTCACTGATACCTTTAGCAATTTCTTTAGCTTTTTCCAATATGGTTGTAGCACTCATTACAGGTCCTGTAGATGATGAAAAAAATTGTTTTCCTTTGTTTACTAGTTTCTTAAGAAATGGAGTTCCTTTTTCCTTTTTCCTGGTACCTGCTTCAACATCTTCAGAGTGATATTCTATAACTATGACATTTTCTCTTGTGATCGATGTATTATACATGGATTTAGACTTAAACCTGTACTTGTTAGTAACCCTAGTAGAATTCCTTCTAGGTTTTTGAGATGCAGACACACCTTTATCCTTTGTCCTTTTGACTATAGCACCCCTTTTACTGGTTGATGGCGATTCATGCTTGACTGTAATTTGAGTATTAAAATCTTCATCTGAATCTTCTTCCCCTTTAACATCTTCCTCGGAAAAAATTTTGATTTTTGGATCCAACATACGTATTTTACCTCTGTTATTCCTCATCACCCTGATATCAGGTATTTCTTCTTTAACAGGGGTTTCATCAATTGAAATATTTTGTTTCTGTGTAACAGTATTTTTTCCTTTGTCTTTCCTATGTTTGCTAGACTGTGTGTTAGGATTTAAGGATTGCATGAGCCAGCTCCAGGGTTTCTGTAATTCTCTCAAAGAAGACATAACTAAAGTCTTAATTAATACTTGATGAAACAAGCTGCTCTTTGCATTGGTGGAGACTGACTACACTCTCTTTGACATCTTTTTCAAGCTTTTGAGTAGAAAGTAGGGCAGATTTAAGGGATAATCGCCATTTAGATGCATTAATATCCTAATGTGGTAGATATAGACTAGTGAAAATCTACCTTCGCAGGTGATATACCTATGGATAAAAATCAGATCAGTGTTCCATTCAGGTCTAATCCAGCTGTGAGGAACTCCCCTTCTCCAATTTGGATTTTTCTTATCTGGAAGCAGGAATTGATTGACAATCTCTGTAACCACATGCTCTTTATTCCACCATCTTTCTCCACCAACCACCAATATGTAAGCTTTAGCAATTGTATGTTCTGTCACTAGCATTAGCATTTTCCCGATCTCCACCTCGTGACCATCAAAGTTCAATAAAAACTCCATGGATACCTGCTCGTCGTAACCTTGAAAATTGGTAAGGAATTCAAACCACCCGGCATCTCTGAAACTTTGAGCCATATGAGGATAAGCTTCGAGGAGTTCAACACCCTCAAATTCTAATATGACTACCTGTCTGCTCCTCTTAGGCACCATCAAAACACAATGCTATAACTGGCATGATTCGGATTCTGAATTTGCCACCTGCAATCTGTTAGTATGTAGTTGTTCTTCTGAGCAAATACCCGTGCCTAAAATTTAGCAAAATCAGACATAGAATGATAGGTTCAATATAATGATCATTGAGAATTGGATGATTTGAAATGGGTCATTTGCGGGTACAGAGCAATCTGATCATGTAACAGTTTGAATCACAAAATGATTCCAAAGCTATTGTGGGACACATGTGAACTCTCAAACCACGATCTGTGTCATCATAACGAAATCTAGGTGACAAGCACATATTAAGGCATGATTATCTTTGCGCTATGAGAATAATGCTATTCTGGTAGCATTATTAATGACTTAGCATAATTTGAATTTGTAAAGTTCAAACATGCATATAAAGTGACACATCATTTAAAATCATGTCTTACAACTCCAAACTTAAATAATTTTTTCAAAAAGTTGAAATGCAAACCATAACAAGCTAAAAACAATGATTAAAATCAAATGGAAGAAGATAATGAAGTGCAGGTAGGAAGGGTTTGGGATTAGGATTTCTCACAAAATCAAAAGAAAAAATTAGAGACTAACAGGGTCCTTCCCATTACACCTCATCTTCCACTTGTGTGACTCCCACACTATCCTCAGTCTCCTCGTCCATTCACAGCTGTCCACCTGACCATCTCCCATCCACTCCCCCATACCGAGTGCACCCATCAATTCGTTAGCAGCCACGTCCACTGTCAGGCTTCCCCGTAATCATCCAGCTCAGATCCATATGGTGAATGTTAAGGCTTCCATGTCCTATAGAGGTAGAATTGACTTGGGTATTCCAAATTCCAATGAAGCAGTTATTGAGGTTGGTGATGGAAGTTGAACATCGTTTCCACCATAAATGGAAATCCCAGAAAGGGGTTGTCATCTAGTCAATTCATTTGCAGGTCCGTTCTGAGAACACGATTGCATCTGATTGAGTTTCCTTCTGATAGGAGATTATATGCATTGTATGTCAAGAAAAATGAAAACGTGATGCCTTCAATGCAGAAATTAAATGCATGCTTCTGTAATTTTGTTTGGAGTATAAATACTCAATTTTGATATTTTTGTAAAGATCGATGGTAGAGCTAAGCTCCCAATTGTAAATTTTTAGCGAGGTCGCTAGTTCTCTTGGATTAGAAAGAGAGAAATTTGTCACTCCTATTTCCCCTGACGTTGTAGCCTGGTCTAGACCCAGGAATTCAGAATGTTTTCCTACCCCAGGATTTACGATCCCTCCCCCTATTATGGTTGTTATTGTTGTTCCCACACCAACCTCTATTCCCTTAAACCCTATAGTCATTTCTTCAAATCCTCTGTTGTTCCCTTTTCCCCCTGCAAGCTCATTTCCATTATCCCCAGGTCAAACCCCGTCTCCCCCTAGTTCTTCTCCACCTAATATCCCTATGGAAGGTTCTCATCCCCCTGTAAACAGAATGGATTCCATAGTGGTTGCGAGGTACGTCCCTCTGGTCTTACATCCATAGTGGCTCATCCCCCATGAATCCTCTCCCTGCTAGAGATTACTTGAAGTATATGCCTAAATTCACTGTAGAAGAGGACATAACTGTTGAAGAGCACATTGTTTCCTTCTATAGTTATGTAGACAACCTAAAAATTGAAAATGAAGATGTCTGGATGAGATTATTCATCCAAAGTCTTGATGGTGAGGTGAGGAAATGGTTTAGGGGACTAACCCCTGGATCTATTGTTGGGATTGAAGCTATAGATAATTCCTTCTTGAGACAATGGGGAGATAAAAAGGATTTCATGTATTATATGACAGAGTTCGAGTCCTTGAAGAGAAAGGAAGGAGAGTCTATCTCTGACTTCTCCAAGAGATTCAATAATATGTACAATAAGATTCTTGCTGAAATAAAACCCTCAGAAGCCTCTGCCAAAATCACCTATGCTAGCGCCTTTGACCCCGATTTATGCCTCCTTCTTAGAGAAATAAGAGCTACTTCCTTGGCTAACATGAAACATGCATCCCTGGAAGTAGAATCCAATGTGTTGGCAAGTAATAGGCTCATAATAAAATATGACAGAGACAAGGGAAGATGGAGATCTGAGGCCTCAACCTCTGGTTCTTCTGAGGCTCACCCTCAAGTAGATGAATTGACCAAGATGGTAAAATATCTGTCTGTAGAGATTGATAAAATGAAAATGGAGGGGAAGTCGACATACAAAAATCCCCAAAATATTGATAACAGAGGAAACTTTAGGAGGCCGAACAATAATGCTCCTCAGATCATGCCAAGGGAACAAAGGGACAGGTATAGAAATGACCAGAAAATTCATAATCCTCTCCAAAATAACCTTATTGTTGATGAGGAGAGGGAGGAAGAAGAGTTAGACCCTGAGATTCACTGTATTGGAGAAACCTTCCCATTTCCTCATTTAACTCAATTTGCATATGAAGAAATCCTCATGAAAAGTCAAATAAATGAGTTGAGTAGCGGGGAGAAAGCCAGCGGCAGTCCCAATAAATACAACCTTCGGTCTAAGAAGAAATAAGGGAATTCTGACATCCATGATCAGCCTCTCATAGCAGAGAAACTAGTTAAGCATGCAAAAAATATCACCAAGGAAAGGAAAACTCAGAATCCCTCGCCAATAGCTAAAGACCCTGTCCCAGAGGTGAGAGAAATTCTGAAGCCTCCTTCCTCCTTTAACTTTGAGCATGAAATTCAAAAAATTAGAATTCCTGTGCCCATTTCAGAGTTAGTTAAACATGAATATTTCAAAAGGTCCCTCTCTAAACTACTGCAGTCTGAGCCAGCTCAGCTTTCCACGGACTCAATGAATCTCCAAGATGAAAAACCAGCAGTCATCTTAGGCCCTATGGTAGAAGATAGAGATGATTCATCCCCTCCCTTCTACACGTCCTTGAACATACATGATAAGGTGATGCATAATTTCCTACTGGACTCAGGGGCATCTCATAATATCATTCCCAAAACTGTCATGGAAGAACTCAGGCTAGATGTCACAAAAGCCTACCATGATTTGTATTCTTTTGATTCAACAAGGGTGCAATTTCTTGGGGTCATCAAATACCTGTTGGTAACTTTGTTTCAACTGGCCATGAAAAGTGTGGTCATGGATATTGTGGTAACTGATGTTCCTCCCAAGTTTGGCATGCTCTTGTCAAGGTATCGGATAAGAATACTTGGAGGAACCTTGCAGATGGACCTCACATATGCCACCATTCCTGTGTTTGGAGGGGAGCATAGAAGACTGTACAGAGAAGCCTAGCTGGACTATATTTTTAGTGATGAAGAAGACCACACCAATCATCTATATTTTCTCTTGATACCAACTTGGGATCTAGCTTATTACATCTCACTGATGCCCCTGAACCCCCTTTGGAGATCAGAAATCCCATTTCTCTCTGCAAATATTCTCCTCCAATTACACATGTTTGGAAAATGTTCTTTGATGGAGCTTCTTCTAGACAAGGTGCAGGTGTTGGAGTAGTTTTTGTTTCCCCTGTTCAGGAAACCATATCCCTGTCATACAAATTAGAATTCAAAGTTACCAATAATGTGGCAGAATATGAGGCTCTTGTTTTGGGCTTAAGAGCTGCAAAGGACATGGGAATTAAAGAAATATCTGTGTTTGGGGATGCCGGGATGATTATTCAACAGATCAGAAATATCTATCAGGCCAAGCACCCTCATCTTAGGAGTTACATAAATGAAGTATGGGACCTCATTGACATTTTTTTCCTAGCTTTCAACATATCATTTATTCCAAGAGGAGAAAACACCGTGGTTAATTCTCTAGTTGTTTCAGCAAGCAATTTTAGAGTTCCTCTGCCGCCCAAGATCAGGTATGATGTAGAAGTGAAATATAGACCCTCTATACCTGACAATGTCAAGCATTGGAAAGTGTTTGAGGATGATCTTGAAATCAAAAGGTTCCTAGAGACTGTTGATGAATTTGTTGCATTACACATTGATCAAGATCCTGATGCTGAAATAGATTCTCATACTAGTATGTTTCTGAACAAGATTGTTGATCATCATATTGTTCATTTGCCTATCAATCACATCCCCAAAGGACTAGTTCCTTTGGAAAGGATTTTTGATAGAAATCATGTAGCAATAAAGGGAAAAATCTTAAAGGATGATGTTGATGTGGCTGAGTGCAATATTGGCACAGAGAAGGAGCCAAAGTTTGTCAAATTGTCAAGCAGATTGACAAGAAAGAAGAGGGTCGAGTATGCTAAGTTATTAAAGGAATTTTCTGATGTTTTTGCTTGGACCTATGAAGACCTTAGGACATATGACACGGTTTTCATTGAGCATAAGATTTCACTGAAGGAGGAGACCAAACCATTTAGGAATAAATTAAGAAAGATAAACCCTATGTTGTTGCCTATTATGGAAAGAGAGGTAAAGAAGCTACCGGATGCCAAAATAATTGTCCCTTTGAGATATTCTGAATGGATAGCCAATCCAGTCCCAATGAGAAATAAGAATGGAGAGATCGGGCTCTGTGTCGGCTTCAGAAATCTGAACAGGAGCTCAAAGAAGGACAATTGCCCCTTTCCAAAAATGGAACATATATTACAAAGGGTAACTGGTGCATCAAGGATATCCATGATTGATGGATTTTCAGGCTACAATCAGATATCAGTCCTTCCTGAGGATAGAGAAAAAACATCCTTCACCACTCCTTGGGGCACATTCATGTATGCCAAAATTCCTTTTGGATTAATGAATACAGGGGAAACGTTTCAACGAGCCATGGACATCGCCTTCATTGGGGAGAAAGACAAATTTGTGGTCATCTATCTGGATGACATAACAGTCTTTTCCAGATCTGATAAAGAACATTGTTTTCATCTGAGGAATGTTTTATTGAAATGCAGAAAGTTTAGTCTTTCCCTGAACCCCAAAAAATCACTATTTTCTATGAAGGAGGGAAAGTTACTGTGGCACATAGTATCAAATGATGGGGTTAGAATTGATCCTAGTAGGGTGGAAGAAATCCAAACATTATCATTCCCAAGGTCCAGAAAAGAGGTCCAGTCTTTCCTGGGCAAGATTAACTTTCTAAGGAGGTTTGTTTCAAATTTTGCTGAATTGGTGAAGAATATCACAACCATGCTCAGGAAGGGGAATGAAATAAAGTGGGATGATGAACCCAAGGACTCCTTCAAAAATATTAAGAAAGAATTGATTGGCACCCATGTGCTGATCATTCCTGACTATTCCAAGGATTTTTTGTTTTTTGCTTTTGCCTCCTTTGATATAGTAGCATCTATTTTGTTGCAGAAAAATGTTGAGGGAATGGAACAACCTATATCCTTTTTTAGCAAGGCATTGAGGGATGCAGAGATCAAATATGACATCATGGAGAAACAAGCCTATGCATTGGTGAAAGCCCTCAAGGCTTTCAGGATCTATGTCCTTCATTCAAGAATTATTTCTTATGTCCCTTCAGCTGTTGTGAAGGAAATTCTCATTCAACCAGACATAGATGGGAAGAGGAGCAAATGGATTGCCAAAATATTTGAGCTTGATCTGGAAATAAATCCCACCAAGCTAGTTAAAGGGTAAGGTTTAGACAAGATGTTGGTTGAATCTAATTGTAAATCCTTGGGAGTTAACTTCGTCAATACTTGCTCAGAAAATCAACATGCAGAGTTGCCTAATGAAAGCTCTCAGGATAGCTTACCACTAGCAGAATGCACCTGGTATGAAAACATATTATATTTTTTGCAAAAATTAAAGCCCCCTGATGGAATGGGGAAGAGAAAGGCAAGTGATTTAAAGCTCAAAGAAATAAGATAATGTCTTACTGAACAGGTCTTATATTGGAAGGACCCTCTAGCAGTGCTTTTGAGATGTCTAAACCCACAGGAGGCCCGAAGGATTATGTTTGATTTTCATAGCACCCTATGTGGGGGACATCATTTCTGGAAGACCACAGCCTACAAAATTCTCAAGGTCGAGTACTACTGGCAAACTTTATTCATTGATGTCTACAGAAAAATCAAAGCCTGTATCAAATGTCAAAAATTCTTAGGAAAGAAGCAACTCAAATCCTTGCCACTAAAGCCTGTAGTAGCTTCAACACCCATTCAACAATGGGGGTTGGACTTCATTCGGGAGATTCATCGTGCTTCAAGTGGTCAACACAGATGGATCTTAACTGCAATAGATTATTTCACCAAATGGATAGAAGCCATCCCTACCAGGAGTGCTTCACACAAGGTAATCATCATTTTCCTAGAGGATATCATAGCAAGATTTGGATATCCTAGCAAAATTATCACCGATAATGTTGCATCTTTCAAGTCCGAGCCTTTGATCAAGATCTATGAGCAGATTGGGATTTCATTAATTCACTCCACTCCTTATTATCCCCAAGGAAATGGACTGGCAAAGTCCTCTAACAAAAGTTTGATCAAGCTTATTAAAAGACTATTAGAGGATAAGAAGAAGGAATGGGATTCAAATATAAAATTCGCTATGTGGGCTGATCAAGTGACATCAAAAATATCCATAGGTATCTCCCCTTTACAACTTGTTTATGGAACAAAAGTTGTTTTCCCTTCTCAGTTGGCTCTACTTGTAATGAAATTGTTTCAGGATTATCAAGGGGATCCTAATGACATGATCAGAAGGATTCATCAACTAGTGGAAGTGCAGCAGACCAGAGAGTAGGTGACAGACAGAGCTCATAACCATCAGCAAAGGATCAAGCAAGCCTTCAACAGAAAGGTGAGAAAAGAAGATTTCCAGATGCGATATCTAGTTATTAAATGGGATACACCCAGGTAGTACAAAGGAAAGCACAGCAAATTTGAAGCCTTGTGGATTGGGCCCTTCAAAGTTTTTGAGATCATTCCAAATAATACCTACAGGTTGCAGAATTTGGAGGGAAATGAAATTTTTGGTGGCTCTGTAAATGGGCATTTTCTGAAGAAATTCTTTGTTTGAGCCACAGGCGGCTCTCATGTATTTGTAAATATTGTTTTTGTTTTGTTTTGTTTTTTCAGTTCATAAGTGACTCTATAGCCCAACAACAAGGCACTGAAGTTGCATAAGAGTTCTTGGCATCTCATAAGAAGCAAGCCATCCCCCATGGAGCCTAATGTTATCACATATGTTGGTATAGGGGGTTTTCTTCCTTCAGAATGGACACCATGGAAAAAGAATGACAAGAAGTGGGATAAAAACCCATAAATCGGCTTAAATCCTAAGTCAGAGTTGCGATATGACATTTTGGTGAGACATGATAAGACGCGCGCAGTCCTGGGTGGTCGAGATTAGTGCACCTCATATCGACAGTCATCGATCATATCAGGGTTTCAACATGCGCACAAGATAAAAAGTCAAAGCATGTTGGGGGAAAACAACTGCGGTTTGTGGAGACGTTATGTGTTAGCCAAAGACCCACATCGAGGCCAAAAGTGGGGAAGTTTTAAATCGCTTTCCACAGCCCCGATATGCACATGTACATAAAGTGCCCTATCTAGGGCCGACAAGTGGCCACCCCTCATCACTTTCGATCCCTCCATCTGTCTTCCACTCACTGTCCCACCGGTACCTATCCCTTTCTCATCTCTCGCCACCTGTGCCACCTTGCTCCACATCGCCTCCTTCCCATTACACCTCAGATTTTTCTTGTGTGACCCCCATGCTATCCTTGGTCTCCTTTTCCATTCACAGTTGTCCACCCAACCATCTCTCGTCTGCTCCCCCATACCGAGTGCACCCATTACTTCGTCAGCAACTATGTCTGTCGTCAGGCTTCCCCATAAGCATACAGCTCAGATCCAGATGGCAAATGCTAAGGCTTCCATGTCCTGCAGAGCTAGAATTTACTGGGGTCTTCCAAATTCCCATGAAGCAGTTATTGAGGTTGGTGGTGGTAGTTGAACATCATTTCCACCATAAATGGAAAGCCCAGAAAGGGGTTTTCAGCCAGTCAATTCATTTGCAAGTCCGTTCTAAGAACACAATTGCATCCGACAAAGTTTCCTTCTGACAGGATATTACATGCACTATATGTCAGGAAACATGCAGAAGAGATTCCTTCAATGCAGACATTAGATGCACGCTTCTGTAATTTTGTTTGGAGTATATATACTCAGTTTTGATATTTTTGTAAATATCGATGGTAGAGCTAATCTCCCAATTGTAAAGTTTTCTAGTTCTCTGGTTATAGACTTATATTTGAGACTTCTTGTTTAAGATCAACCAGCCTCTTCCTTACTCTTTCTTCTGACTCTTAAAGCCTGGGAATGGATGATCCAGTTGGGTGTTTTAATGACTATATAATGTAGGTTTGATTATATAGGTTCTTTGCAGTGTTTTAAGTTTCTTGAAGCTTTCAGATCTGAGAGGATCTCATATATGAGACTTTTCCTCCAAAGGCTGCTGGAAAACTAGATATCCAGAGCAGACTTTCATCTCTATCTCATTTTTCCTCCACCTACTCACCACTATTCAAACTTATTGGCCTAAGTTAGATCAAGACCTCACTTAGCGTTGTATTTCCAACCTAGTTTTCTGAGTTAAAACGATATTATTCTGAGTTTACTCCCATTCAGTCACCCTTTATGAACAATTTGTGACATATAAACTGATGGGTATCAGGATTACTCCTGCTTCAATCCAGGAGTGACTCCTAGTGCTAACATGCACAATTGGCTTCCCCTGAACAATAATCCATCCTGGATCAGATATTCAGTCCATGGGCTTCTATTTCCCAATAAAGGATTCTTGCATGCTTCATAAGCTTCTTTAAAATCTGTATATTTTCTATACATCTCCTTGACATGTTCAAACCCTAAGGTCTCCACTTGGAATTCCTGTACAATTAAACTCCTCCTGCTCAAAGCATCTGCAACTTTGTTAGCAGTTCCAGCAGTTTGTTTAATAACAAAAGTAAAATTATGCATAAATTCTACCCATTTTGCATATTTCTGATTCAAATTTTCTTTCCTAGTAATAAATTGCAAAGCTTGATTATCACTGTACAAGACAAATTCTTTAGGAATTAGATAGTGCCTCCATTTTTTCAAAGATTGAATCACTGCATAAAATTCTTTGTCATGCATGGAATACTTTTGCTTGGCGTCATTCATTTTCTTGTTGAAATAAGAAACTGGTCTATTGTCCTGACTCAAGACTGCTCCAATAGCTTATCCACTTGTGTCACATCTCACCTGAAATGTTTTTCCAAAATCTAGAAAGACCAGAATTGGCTGCTCTATGATTTTCTCCTTCAACACTTTGAAACTTTTTTCAGCTTCCTTTGTCCAACTGAAGGACTTTTGTTTCCTCTTCACAGTGTCTAGAATGGGTGCACATATGCCACTAAAATTTATGATAAATTTCCTATTAAAACTTGCTAACCCATGAAAACTTCATACCTCAAATATGTTGCTTGGTGATGGCCATTCTCTGATCACTCTCACTTTTTCTGGGTCCATCTTCAATTCATTTGAAGAGATTATGAAACCCAAATATATGTTCTCCTTCTTCATAAAAGAAATCTTCTTCAGATTTAACAGTAATTTCTCTCACTGCAACCTTTCCATCACTGATGTCAAATGTTTTAAGTGTCCTTCCTTCGTCTTGCTAAAGATTAGTATGTCATCCAGATATACTATGACAAATTTTCCTATGAAGTCTTTCAACACTTCATTCATTAATCTCATAAATGTTCTTGGTGCATTTGTCAACCCAAACGGCTTGACCATCCATTCAAACAATCCTTCGTTTGTCTTGAATGTTGTTTTCCATTCATCTCCCCCTCTCATTTGGATTTGATGATATCTACTCTTCAAGTCTATCTTGGAAAAATAGCTTTCTCCACTTAGACAATCCATCCAATCATCCATCATTGGTAAAGGAAATTTGTACCTAATGGTTATCTTGTTGATGGCTCGAGAATCTATACACATCCTCCATCCCCAATCTTTCTTTGGACTTAGTACAATCGGTACTACACATGGGCTTAGGCTTTCCCTGACTAACCCCTTATCCAACAACTCCTGGACTTGATTCTTGACCTCCTCATTCTCTCTAGGTGTCAACCTATAAGCTTCTTTGTTTGGTAAACTAGCTCCCGAAATAAGGTCAGTATGATGGCTTATGCTCCTAATGGGTGGAAATGAGTGTGGTAGCTCATCCCCGACTATATCAGCAAAGTTTTCTAACAATTCTTGTATTTCTACAGGAAACTATTCTACAGAAGTATTCGTAAGGATAACTCTAGGCTTCCACACAACAAAAAACTGCATTTCTTTCTCCTTGTTGACTTCATTCAAGAGTTCCTTCCCGCTCATGAGAAGTATGCTTGAACTAGATTTTGCCTTTGGCTCCTTGTCTTCTATGGGTAACAACATATGTTTTCTACCATTATTTTCTAGAGTATGGGTATTCTTCCTTCCATCGTGAACAACCTTTCAGTCATACTGCCACGGTCTCCCCAATAAAATATGACAGACATTCATAGGAATTACATCACATAGTATTTCATCTTTGTAACCTCCTATTTTAAATTCAACTTGGCATTGTTGACTTACCATGACTTGATGTCCTTTCTATAACCATGATGACTTGATGTCTCCTCTAGCTCTTCCTCTTCCTCTACCTCTAGAAAAAAAACTTATTCCTCCATGATATCCTTCTTTATAAATTCCACCCTTCTCATGGTGACTATGTTGTTTTTTAGCTTTAGGCTTCGACTTCTGGAACTTCTCTCTACCAGTTCCCTTTCCTCTGCTTGAATTTCTACCTTTGCTTCATTGGCTTTACTTCCTGGCCAATTTTTCCTCAGCTTTCAAGGCTACTTGATAAGAATCCTTGACCTTACTGACAGATATCATGCTAATATCTTCTTGGATTTCATACCTCAACCCATCGATATATATAGTTGTCTTCTCATCTTCATTCTCTTTCTGTCCAGCCCTGATGTTCAGTCGGTAAAATTCCTCAGTATATTCTTTCACTGATAAACCCCTCTGCTTCAGGTTCTGCAATCTTCTATAAAGATTGATTTGGTAATCCTTCGGGATAAATTTGGCCTTCAACTTGGCTACCATCCTATCCTAGTTTTTAATTTTTTGCTTACCATTTATCATGTGTTCAGTTTGCAATTCAACCCACCATAACACTACATGACCTTTCAGTCTTGTCACTGCATGCTTCACCATCTTTTCTTCTTCGATATCTTCATAATCGAAGTATTTTTCCATAACACGTACCCAATCTAACAATTATTCAACTTCTAAATTTCCTTCATACATAGGTACCTCTATTCTTGCTCTGGCTCCTATCTTTGAAACAACTTTTATCAAGCGATCTTTTGAAGCATCCTCTGCTACATTTTCCTCGACCTCTTCTTCTTCTTTGTATTCAGCTTCACTGACATCACCAACATATGGTTCTATCCTCTGTGTTGTCTCCATGGGTTCCAATCTCATTCGAAGTCACCTCATTTCTTCTTCCATTTCCGCATTCTCTCTGCACCTTCTGGGTGGCATGATTTCACTGTGTCACCTACAAATAGAAATCAAATTTATTTGATACCACAAATGATACCAAATTTCCTCCTTTCTCTTTTTGTCTGTTGTCTGCAAAAAAACATAAAACTTGGCTTTGATACCACCTAATGCAGCCCCCCTACCTCTGCAGGGTCTGTTGACCTCCCGGTCACTGGATCGTTCTTCTCCTCGAGCTAGAACATCTCTTTGGTTTCCTGCTAGAACCTTTACTACCAAAACCATGGGTTCAAATATGAAATGCATTCCACGCATACAAGCATCAGACGTGAGCTTCACCTCCGCACGACCACGGGTCATGACCACATGCTTATACAAAAGGGGCGTCATGTTTCACGATTTATGGAATGTAGGCCTGATGCCACTCTAACACTCCAAACTATGAAACCTAACTAGGGGCCTATCAAGCAATACCCCTCTCTCCTATGTAATCGGCATGACCTTCCTCTAGGGACTAGGTCCCAACTCCTAATTACTTTAGGATTTCGCGATTTGGAGAACCAGCAAACGATCCTTCCTCCCCTTCCAGATCTCTGATTCACGAATATCTGATGGCTCCAAATCCTTCACTAACCAACGGTCCAGATTAATTTGGCGATTCACCTTTCGCAACTTTGGGGAAGTCTTCACTTCTTTTTTTCTGATGACTAAATCTTCGAAACCGTGACCATGCTAGATCGACGATTCACAGGTCTCCTTATCCAATGGCCTGGATCAAATCAAGATTTTTCATATTGGAACTTTGCGTATCGTGAATTTTAAAGGATATTCTCCTCTATTCTCTCGATCCTCGAAATGTCGAAATTCTCCTTGGACAATCAATGGTTCAGATCTCTCCTCAATCAGCGGCTAGGATCTTTTCCCGATTTTTTTTTCCCGAGTTCCACAAATCTGCCCTTTGACTTTTCCCTCCTGGGATTCAGCGAAATGTTGATCTCTCTCCATGCATCCCTCCAAATGGACAGTTCTAATGATGTCAGGATTTCATGACTTGCGTCCTCTAATTCACGACCTCCTTCACTTTCCCGACTCTCGAAATGTAAATATTTCAGAGCACCCCAAATTCGATGGTTCACACTCCTCTAGATCAAATGGCTCAGATCAAATCGCGATTTCGCATTTCGCGAGTTATCACGACTGAAACAAATGACTCCTTCTAGTCACAAGTCAGCGAAATGATGATATGCTTCCACTTGTCCTCTAATGATAGACAGTCCCAATGATTTCGAGACTTGGGACTGTTAGAATATAGAAGATTGGGTGCTCGTTTTACCATTGGCAATACCCTTTTCACCCAACCATAGGCCGAATCCACCCTCCGAGCACCTTAACCTTGACTGAGAATTACTCCGGAAGAAAACCCTAGGATAGATAGCCAAACAAGGTGTAGCGCATATTCCTTCGAGGATAGTGCACCAACAATAGTTGATCAGATAGTCCAAACCCTAGCCAAGAGATAGTCCAATCCAATACTAAAAAACTAGTTGTTGTAGTAGCTCCACCTACAGATCTCCTCCACACGTGCGCACCAAACTAGAAACTGCAGTGTGCACCAGTTGTTGCTCTGCAATTCTGAGATGTGTCAAAAGAGAAATAGCACCCTGTATTTATAGTGGTTCTGCCAGATTTGTTGGGGCTGACTTCTCCTTTTGGGTACATGTTTGTTCAGTATATTATTATTATTTCTGGTTGACTTCTTCTCTTGGAGGCTAATAACCTAATACAAATTATCTTCTTGAGCCGACAAGACTTCTAGGGTTATTAGCTAACTCATTAGGGTTTTCTCTTGCTTTCCAAAGTCTTCTATTCTCGTCAGGTTTACACTTGGAGGTAAATACCTCCCACAGCTACCATAATATTAACAGGGACTTCACAAATTCCACCCTCCTGTGCACTATTGAAGTGTTTAACCCTCATGCATATTCCTCCAAATCCAATGGTTGTTGGCCCACGTGCCAGATCCGATGGTTCAGATCTATTCTTCTTCCTGTGCTCTCTCCTAAATGTCTGGACATGGATTCGACAGTCGAGATCTTTTCCTTGTATCTTATCCAACGGATGTTGTGCTCCTCCTCCTGAGATTTTGCGCTTTCTTACCAGACTTAGAAGATTTCGATGCTTCGAAGGTTTCAACCTTCACTTATCCTGTGAGTCCAACTCCTGGATCTCGTCAACACTTGTTAAAGTGATATTCCTTTTGAGCTTCATCTCTTGAAGGATTTTCGATCTCCCATGCACACCTTGCATTCTAGGGATTTCGAATAACTCAGTTCGAAGGATTTTTCTAAAAAAAAGAAAATGTTTCTCACCCACCTGGCGTTCTTTGGCTCTGGTTCTTCAAATCTTATTAGCTTCTTGACATTGTGCACACCTTTCACCTGGTCTAAGTTTCTTTGATTCTCTCTGAACTTCTCTCTAATTCAATCCAAGATTTAGTTGATGCACTCCTTGCATTCGAGATGCACAACTTGCATACAAGTATCAGAAGATAAACGATTGAAACTCAACCAGCGTCGTCACAAACTCATACAGTCAATCTCTCGAACACTCATACATGAAATGAACTTGTAACAAATCATACACACAGAATAACATTTGTTCGATCTCACATGAAATGAATACAGTCCAAGGATTTAGGACAATTTTTTGTCTTTTCTATTCATTCATGAAAACAAAAATAAAAAGTGTTTATGCTACTCTACTCTGCTCTACTGATCTCTCTATTATGTCTCTTACATTCTCTATATTACAATGCAACACTAAAAACTATCTAAGGACTGCTCCATGAGCTCTCTTGTCCTGTTATGAAATCTATCATTTCAAATTCAAAGCTATTACCTACTATTTCCTATTACAATAACTACTAGTTATTGCCAGACAGAGTCGACACTCCATATCTACAGTTCTTACAGTCCTTTAAGAACTTACAAACAAGTTACATTTTAAAATGTTGTTACAAAAATATCTCAACAGCCCATTAAATTCTGATTTAAATGCTCGATTTGAAATTCTGTCATTGTTAAGATGTCCTCTGTTTTCCTCCACACGTGCACTATTGACTCTGAAGGAGATGCTCCTGCATCAATATGCCCCCCTTGGCTCATATCATAGAGAGGAAAAAATACAAGAATTTTGAGATTTGAATAATGACCATACTTGAATCCCATCAGAAATCAACCAAGAAGCTCTTATTATGCACAAGTGAATATTGGCATTTCTGACTTCGAAAACACTAGTACATTATATCCTTGATGCATAAACAATCCAAGTTTGAACTGTAATCTAGCAGTAAAAATTGAACACTTAAACCATAGAAAAAAATGTAAAGTGAGTGAAGGAAGTTTGGATAAGTGGGATCGTGAGACAATGAAAGGTATCTAAATATTTCTCACTGTGGAAAGGTGGTAAAGCTCCCATTGACAAAGAAACATCATGAGAAAAAAGATAGAATTAACAAAGATTATAGATAGATCATCCCATATTATGATTGATCAAATGTATAGGACATTATTACAACATAGGTTGATTCCTGCATAAGAAAAATCCACAATAATGAAAAGATAAAGGGGGAAAGGTATTTCATTCCAGCTGTTTATTGAGAATTATATTAAGGAACTAATGAGAAGTTGGATTACCTAAAACTAATCCTATGCAATAGCAATAGCTTTCATTCATATTTTAGCAATTAGGCAAATGCCCTTTTTGCAAAAGTTTGTGGGGGGACTCTCTAAACACCCTATTGGACCTTGTCATTTCATTTCTACATGTGGTCTTTCCAACACTGTTGAATCTCCTGGGCTTTGGTGTCTAACATATATAATCTTCCAGTGCTTGGTTTTCTAATTTTGGTTATGGTTTTAAGCTCTCATAGATTTTGGTTTCTTTCACTAAGGTTTGTTGGTTTCGATTCATATGTTTGTTTCTAGTTTTTAGTACTTGGGGGAACTAATTTTATTTAGTCTCTTTTTTCATTCCCCATCTTGTCAAGTTTCTTGTCTATTTAGTGCATATGGTTTATGTTAGTACTCAAATTTGTATGTTAAAAATTTTAACATTTGGCCAATAGAGAAGGTGCTACCAAAATCCATGCATTCTTGTAGAAAAACCATTAACATCCAAGTATCATCTGTTGGTTGTGGAGCCTAATTATCTTC
>ML877917.1:7099-17634 GCA_009831015.1 Picea engelmannii
CTCTTTTATCATCCTCTCATTGTCAGCCTTGCAGCTCTGTAATTCGACCATGAGGCTCCTCATAATCTCAGCTAGATATGGAGGGGTCCCTACCGCCCTCCTTTCATCAGACTCTTCATCTCTATTGTGGGATCCCTCCCCCACTTCATGGTGAGTCACCATTCTATACGTCTGTAATTTCCCGTGGTTGATCATCCGCTTGTGTGCAAAGAAAAATGCTTGTTGTTAGTCAATATTTATATACATTCCTAGCCCGTGCAATATTCATATTTTTCACATGCATACACACAATAGGGGTTTTTTCATTCTTAACTTTGACTTTTAATTGAGGGGGTCAAGATAAAGAGTTACTCCTTTTAACAGTACTCTGAATGGAGTCTCTACACAACCTGTTCATGAGCCCAAGCAGGCCAAGTGTTGTAACTATGCTCTGATACCAATTTGTAACACACCCACTACGGGAAATAAGATTTTTCACTTTTTTCTTTCTCCTTCACTATCAAGGGATAGAGTTCCCGAATTCCTATGAGGTTCTAACATAGGCTAGGTCTTCCAATTGGGACCTTCACCAAACCAATTCACTGGTTCTTTCATTGAAAATTCGTCGTGTACAATTCACACACCAAGTGTAGGATTCACTTCCATGTGTCCATCAGTTTTGACACCGGGCTAAGCCAAGAGGTGCCTTTCGCATTTCAGGACTTCGGAAATCGGGAGTTCGAAATGCAAGGGAGTCAAGCTCTTCGACTCTTCAAACCCTGAAACCCAAAATCCTATTCACACCAAGCTGCTTCGGGATTTCACCTACCAGGACTTTGCGTACCAAGATTTCATGATGTATGAAGATGAGGGTTCATACCCTTCGGTTTCCTAGGTGCCGCAACATCTAAACCCATATATCTACTAAGCTCATTTCGGGGTTTCGCAAGTCGAGATTTCGCGATATGCGAAGATAGGAGGTCTCACACTTGATTTTCCAGGAGCCGAAACTCCGATACGCCAATATCTATGTCTATATATATATATATATATATATATATATATATATATATATATATAATTCTAAGTTCATTTTGGGGCTTCGCAAGTCGAGATTTTGCGATATGCGAGGACAGGAGGTCTCGTACTTGAGTTTCCAGGAGCCAAAACTCTGAAACGTCAATATATATATATATAACGCTAAGTTCATTTCAGGGTTTCCCAAGTTGAGAGTTCACGATATGCGAAGATAAGAGGTTTTCCCTTGGGTATCCAGGGTGCCGAAATGCCGAAACACCAAACTCTAGCCACGTTATACCATTTCGGGGTTTCTCATATCGGGATTTCGCAATTGGCAAATACAAGGAACTGACCCTTGGGATTCCTAAGTACCGAAACGTCGAAACATCAAAATCTATTCACGCTCTATCATTTCGGGGTTTCTCACATCAAGATTTCATGTCTGGCGAATACAAGGAAACTGACCCTTGGGATTCCCGGGTGCCGAAACGCCAAAACATCAAAATCTATTCACGCTCTATCATTTCATAGTTTCTCATATCAGGATTTTGCAACTGGCGAATATAATTAACTGACCCTTGGGATTGTCGGGTGCCGAAACGCCAAAACATCAAAATCTATTCACGCTCTATTATTTCAGGGTTTCTCACATCAGGATTTCACGTCTGACAAATACAAGGAAACTAACCCTTGGGATTCCTGAGTGCCGAAACACTGAAACATCAAAATCTACTCATGCTCTATAATTTCGGGGTTTCTCATATCAGGATTTCGCAACTGGCGAATACAAGGAACTAACCCTTGGGGTTCCTGGGTGGCGAAATGCTGAAACATCAAAATCTATTCACACTCTATCATTTTGAGGTTTCTCACATCGGGATTTCACGTCTGGCGAATACAAGGAAACTGACCCTTAGGATTCCTAGGTACCGAAATGCCGAGAGGTATCGCCGCTAAGCTACTTTTGGTGACAGGGATGAAACAAATTCATGGGCTTACTAAAATGGTATTCCTTTCAAGGAACTCACTCCTCTCTGTATGGTGAGGGAAGTTTCCCTGAAGGAGGTGCCTTCGGGGAAATCCAACCAGGGCATCGTGGGAGTTAAGTAAATGGGACAAATCTCCCGAGAAGAGACTTGAAATCTGAACTTGTTCAATATATATATATATATATAACCCGAATATGGTCATACAAGTATAAGCATGCATCCACCATTTCTTATCAAAACACCAGGAAAACATTTCTATACAAAAACCATTTATGAGTGTACAACCATGAGCATGCATTCCAGGAGTATTTAATTTAAGATACAAGACATAAATACTTATCAGAAAACACCAGGTGTAATGCAACTGCTAAGAGGGTTGCTCGTTTCCACCCAACCGTAGGATCAACGACTCCCAACGGATTTACCACTAGCCACCCCCGAGCTAGACCATGAGGCTTTGAGACCCAGTCTCCTACTTCCCGCTCGTCGAAAGTCAAGGACGACGGTTACTCTCCTTCTCCTCTGCTCAAGACTCGCTGTATTTTCCAGAGTTCCTCTAGTTCTCCTTCTACAATTCCTGTTGTGTGCTTCTCTCTCCCCACACTTCCTTTCTTTATTTTTGTCCTGCAAGGTCGCGTGTGGTGCTAATTTCCCCATAGTGGTTAGGAATGAGGGCTTATACAGATGGGTGGTTCACCCCCATCCCCTCATTAACTCATGAGGAGACTCCCCACCTACCATCCTGGCGAGTAATTCATTCCAGGGCTAGAGAGCAGCTTTGGTCTTTGAGCCAGTAAAGACCAATACGGTATTGGTTCGGTGGAAGTTAACGCCACCATTCTAGGTGCCTTCCACCACCTTTCATCAGCCATCGTGGTCTCTTTTTAAACACATCCCCCTCCCAGCAGTCATGCAACATATATTCACACATCATTTACATTCATTGACCCTTTATACAGGGTCCATCAAATCACACATTCACATCTTGGAGTTTTCCATAGTTCTTGGCCAATATAGTTATTTTTACAGACTGGGGGAAACAGGGTGTTACAGGTACAGTGCGAGAATTAGGGATTCTCGCAGCCTAGACACAAGAAGGGTGTGAGAAGGTCACACTGAACTGAACACTAGGGTGCGAAATTTAGTGATTCTCGCAGGCCACAGAAAGGTACAGTGCGAGAAGGTTTGTAATCAAGAAAAAATTGGAAAAGGACAGAACTTTTGAGTGAACTTCTGGATCCATAGAGTCTGTAAGGATCTCCTAAAGACTTAGAGATTGATTAGGAATGAAAAAGGGTAGGTCAAGAGAAAATGGCCAAGAAAAAAACACAAAATGGGTTGTATCCCTAGTGGAGTCGCCAATTTTGTTATTGGATAAATCGGTAGGTGCGGACACTAACTGATCTCCCTAGATCCACCTGGATCTAGAACAAAACATGACAGGACATGACTCTTTCTCTAAGTTGCAGTCATTGAATCTACTACCGAGAAGGAATGAGTGACATACCTTTATATCGCTTCCTTAGGTCTATGTTGTTCCTAGTTCACTCCGGTGCTCTTGTGAAATCAGGTCCAAGACAACACAAACCAACCAAAGTGAAGATAGAAAAGTATATTCAATGTCAACCCATGCATATGATCAAGGAGTTATGTAATAAAATACGAGTGATTTTATGGGAAAGGGACATGCCACTGTATTATATTAAATGAAAGTAGAAGATACAACCAGATCGCCTTGATGTCACAAGCTTCCATTCAATGATCCTTGGTTCCAACACACACACTTGCTCTACACTTTCATGAAGAAGATCCAGTACAACTTGATAGACAAATAGAGTCTTCAAGCTTCAATCCAAACAGGGTTCTTCACACAATTCTTTTATCAATTCTCCAATCGATCTTTCTTAACCTATTCCTTGAGAAACCTTTCATTATATAGGAGAAGGAGAGATGGTTAAATGGATGAGAATGATCCCACTAAATCTGAGAAGTCAGTAGGATGCCAACCATGCGAATGCCAACTCATTTTCTATAAGATTCTCTTCTAGAACCTTCGTAACCTCTTCTCTTTTCAAAGCTTTCAAACAGGTTCACACCCTACCTATAGAGCAGACTACGAACAATTTTCACTCCAAGTATAGGGTTGCCTGCGAGAATGAAGTATTTTCACACCCTATAACACAGAAAGCCTGCAAACTCATCTTAAAAATGTGCTTTTTAGAAGAAGACAATAGTCACTTTTCTCAAGAAAAACGTCTTCATGAGAACCTGGACACATAACTTGTAGAGACATCACTAGAGTGACCAAAATAATGTGTAACACACACTCATCGAGAATTTGATCAATGAAAGGCGTGGGGAAGTTATCTTTAGGACATGTCTTGTTCAGGTCACGAAAATCCATACACACACGGATGGTTCGTTGCTTTTTATTCATGGGAATGGGGTTGGAGACCCATTCGGTCAAGGGAACTGGGTAGATGAAGCCAACATTAAGTAGCTTCTCCACCTCTGCCTTAATAGCAGGGGCCTTCCTAGGATTTATAGCTCTAATATGTTGTTGAACAGATTTAGCATATGGATAATTCCTAATCTCATGTTCGACAATATGGGGGTTGATCCCTGACATCTCTTCATTTGACCGAGCGAATACATTTCGAAATTATTTGAAGAGTTTGGTGTAGATCATAATTTCTTCTAGCGAACAATCGACACCTATATTTACATTCTCAATCTTGCCAGGGATACGAGAGATATCGATTGAGATGGTAGGAGAAATACTTGCCATATTTCCCTCAGCATAAATGCCATGTGTATCAAGTGGAACTATGACGTGACTAACTATCTCACTCAAGGTAGATCAAAAATCATCTTGCTCGATTCTTTCGAGACTTGGGAGAAAATAAGATTGATGATGCATATCATCCCAAGGTCTCTCGGAACCATTCATGGCTTCGAGGATGGATTCGTCTGAAGGAAAATTCTCCTCTAGGAAATCATGTGAGCATGACAACGAGGTGGCCCATACATGCCTAAGAACAAGATCCTCCTCGTACTTCAATGAGGTAACAGGATCGAGATCGACAGAAGAGTCTAGAACAACTTGATACACAATCTCCACTGCCGATAGTTGCATAGCCCAGCTAGCGTGCAATTGTCCTTCACCTAATGAGGTTGGAGAAGGTAGGGTCCATGGATCATTAAAATAGAAAGTGTGGAAAGGTATGGACCTCCTGGTTGACATAGGCCTACTGGACATGGCGTAAAAGTGGTGAATTGGTGCCAAGAAGTCGAAAGTACCCATGAGGGAAGAATACATTCTGACGTCAATGTTCTCAATTGTCGGCTGAGAATTGTCGATCACAGGGATCGACGGTCCAATAGATGCATTAGGACTAGAGTACACAAATGATAACTGGTCGATAGTCACGATCTCCCCTTGATGAGGAAAAAAAAGTATACAGAAAATAGGCGATACGGCGATGACCATAGCATAGGTCCAATTACGACCTAGTAACAGATTATAATCGAGAGGTGCATCAACTACCTCTACTTCCACATCTACAGTCAGTTAGAAAAACAGGACCATGGAGAAATAAAATAAAGCAAATGTAGAAACAAAACACAAAAGATACACAATACAATAGAGACATAGATTTACGTGGTTCACCCAGTGTGGGTTACGTCCACCAGAGAAATTGCTAGGTCCTTCCTTTATTATTATCCAGCATATGAAGGAATACAACCTACAACAAACCCGCTGTAACTTACTCTTCTTTCTCTCACAATATTCTATCTCAGAATACAATATTCGCCATCAACCATAGCCGCAATACATTTCCCTCATAAAAGAGGGTTGCCTTCTAGGGCAAAAAACCCTAACATAATCTCTATCGTTAGATTTGCGACCTTATAATGAACGGTCCAAATTTACGATGAAATTACAATATACATTTACAAGGAAATTTTTCCTCTGGGGGCCCACTTGCCCCCAGACCACCCAGCCGGGGGGATAGCCCCCCCGGACCCCGCAGAGGGGGTACCCCCCCTCTGCACTCCCCCGCGTGGAAGAGTGTACATACTTCTGGGGTGTAAATATTTCATGGGGTATAAACACAGCTGAAAGTAAAATACCTCTGAATCAAGAAGATAATCAAGGTCCACAACCAACACAGTCTTCGCACCTAACCGGATCGGAAAGGTGGGGAGAATACCATGAGGGTGAAAGGAATGACCGTGAAATGCAGTCAACATGTTCGACGACTTGTAAAGGGTCAGAGAACTGAGAGCTTTCCAACAAACTAGGGACATCACGCAAGTGGTAGCACCTTCATCAATGAATGCTCGTTTGATAGTATACTTGGAATACTCCACGTGGATTTGGAAAGCCACATGTTAGGGTAAGCAAGGCTTCACATCCATGACATCAAACTTGATGAGTTTTGAGCCACTAGGCTCTAGAGCTCCTAAGGCAGAGAGAAAGGCATTCCTCTGTGATGGACACGTCTGGAGTACCTCCAAAGCTGACATCGCACAAGGTGTTTGGCCCAGATCCTTAACAATGGAGTAGTTTTGGGCGGCTCTAGCATTAGGATTGTGGGTAGAGCACTTAAGTAATCCTTTTGGAATACGAGGCAGTGGCTCTAGTTTCTCAATTTGTAAGTTTGTTTCTGGAGGGGGAGGAGGATCTTCTAGGCTAGTACTATATTTTGAAGAGCTATAATCTTGAGAACGGGTGGCTACATTGATTTTTACATCGACCATATTGATACAAACACGGTCGCCATCTTGCAATGGTGGGTTTTGACCTCCATCGGGCACATTTCCAACGTTTGAAGAGCTCGAGGCTAAGTGTTGATTGTGTGGGAATGGATTCATCAGCACATCAGGTGGTAGGTTTAAAAGTCTCACAACCTCCGTGATTTTGGGGCATAAATGTGTAAAGTGGTCATCGGTACAAAGTTTACAAGGAAACTTCACCTTACATTTCTCTTTCTTTCCCTCTCCAACGTTATCATTTTGCTTCCCATTATTATCTTTGTCCTTAGGTTTATTATTATTCTTCCCACCCTTACGATTATTTCGACCTTTCCTTTTATTCCCATCTGATTGTTGGTCACCAGTTGGTTTCTTCGACGATTGCATAGAATGCACATCCATCGACTGGGTGGGTTTGGAGGATCCTGATGAAGATGACCCTCCGACAGACTTCGTTGCCGAGTTTGTGGGATTTACATTGGTGGACCCTACGATGCCATCAACATGAGGTCCGAGATTCTATCTAGGATCGTGATTTGGCCACGGTGCATCTGGAAGAAGGTGATATAACATCCTAGACTAAGCATATATTAAATCTAATTGCTGGGCTCTGAAGATAGCTTCTTCCTCATTGAATACCCCAGAAGTAGCAACATCCTTTGAGATAGGAGATCGCAAAGAATTTAGGAACCATTCTAGAAGAAAGGTTGGGGGTATAGGATTCTTAATCAACCGTTTCTGCCTACACCATTCCTAGATATGGTCCGATATGTGAGTGGTAGTACCCTGGCGTAGAGTAGACAAAAGTTTGAGGCCAACATTGTAATGAATGGGTAGTTGAAAGTGGTTGAGAAAGGCTAGCACCAACTAATGAAATGACCCATATGTCCCCCTAGGTAGCTCAATGTACCATTGTGACGCAACTCCAATGAGAGTGCGTTGAAACAATCGTAATCTAATAGAATCATGGTTCAGAGAATTCGATGAGCACCAAAGGTGAAAAGTAGTGACGTGATCACCAGGGTCCTCGCCATTCTTACCTTCAAACTTTAGAATGTCTTACAAAATTTTGGTAGGGACAGGGGGCCATGTGGGATCATGACTCACTGGGTCATTCATTAATTTAGACAAGTCTGGCAGATTAAGTGTGGCCAGAAAGGGAAGACAGGGTTGCGACACCTGACCCCATCCTCCTGCGAAAGATTGTGCGTTAGGAACTGCATTCCATCCAGGGTTTTGGATAGAACCAAAACCTTGTCTAGAATTGTAAGTCCCTCCTCTGAGCTGATTTGTATAAGATGGATTGGACATCATCCCAATAGGAATGTTCTGATAAGGGTTATGAAGATTKCCCCCAACCGGATTAGATTCAAGCTGGGGGTTGTGAAAATTTCCCCCAACTGGATTAGATCCAGGTTGGGGGTTGCCCAAAGTGTAAGACTAACCTCCTCCAGGTGATAACCCGAAGGATTGAAGTGGATTCATCATGCCAAAATTATTGGTCGGAATCGACACAAATGAGATAGGGATATAGGGCAGAACTTGTCTTCCAGTTGGGTTGTTCCATCCAGCTGTAGAAGGATTGGACCCGGGGTTAAGAAAAGGGACACTTCCTAAGTTAGGATTCTCTTGGGGAATATGAGAACCACCAAACGAGAAAGGAGTGTAAGGAGGTGTAGTTCCCCCAATCCCAAAGCTAGCGTTAGGGCCAGTAGTTGGGATGGCAGTCGAAAACTATGACATGAAGTTAGGCATACCATAAAAAAATGGACTAGAAGCCATAGGGATGGACTGAACATTGTAACCCGATGAGTGTCCTAAACCCCTAAAAGGGTTTGAGCTAAGAGATGAAGCATTAACTACAGGCCAAGCCATAATACTGGTATAAGCCTCGCCCTACAACTGTAGTGGCTGCAGGAGTCAAAGGGGTGCCATTAATTATGGTGGGTATGGGAGTCGAAGAACTCCCAGTGTTATGAAGAATGGACTCGGTACTCATCCTTATGGAACCACAAGTATGAAAGGTGGATGTGTGTGTACCACACCTGATAACTCTATGCCTTTTATAAGGCAAGAACTTGAAAACCGGTGGTAACTGTAACAATTGACGGGACCAGCGAGGAAGTTGGTCTGACTCCACGACGAATTATGACTCTACAAAATAAAAATATATCCTAAGGCCAACTAGTAGTCAAAGAGCATACCAAAAAGTAAAACGACCAATATGCATGCAAACGGGCTAAAGTGGTTGAGTGGCCTCCCTTGCTAAAGAAGGTATGTCTCATCCAAGAGGGACCTGAGACTCCCTGCTAAATTTTGGAGGTAACATAATGAATTATAGGGGCCCTCGTGGTCTTAACAACCAATCGGTCAGATCCCCCTAGAGAGGTAATCCTCCATAAAGACTGTGTGTTTTCTGACCCCTATCTGACCCAGGGTACAAGATGAATAACCCCTACAAGTAACCTATGAGATACCTAAGTCAAGAAACTAATAAACCACTATATAACCAATGCACAGACGAGCAGTCGTAAGTCCGGATCACCGTATGGGAAGGGTAGCAAATCCTGAAACCATGAAAGCACCGCCTCTCACAGAGGTATGGGTACTAGAAAGATCCCCAAATACGAATAAATCCACAGAAATATCTCTGACGCTAGGTGAGTATCCAGGGGTTATCCCTTCAACTAACTTTTCATGACCTCATGATTAACTCCGGTGTGAGTGGAGCCTCCTGATATTACCAATTATACAATGGACTTCTCAATTCCCTGTCTCAGACACATATGTTGAATTAATTGCCTTGGAGAATTTTACTCACAAAATCCTATTCCAAGGCACTAAATCCTAGACTAGTTTGTGCACCCTAAAAAATAAAATCGTGACTAATCAATTTTAGTTTAAAGCGTAAATTTTATTGGTCGTGATTACTCAAAAAGGTATGGAAGTGAAACTCATGATGTTATGACTCCGCAAGAAAATGAATATGAATATAATGCAAAGTCTATCTTTAACTTTTCAATGAACGATATGCTAATAAAAGCAATGCAATTTTCAATTTCAAATCTGCAATTTAGAAGTAAAATGCAATCTTTCGCTAAATGAACTAAGCTAATGATAAAGGCTCAAAGACAAAAATGTTAACCAATGCAAAATGCCTATTTTTTTTGTATTTTCAATATATTAAAGAGAAAATGTATGGATTGTAAAGCAACCTGATATATAAGTTCTACTGTGTATAAATGAAATAACTCAAGAATAATACCAAGTATCCAAGAAAACAACCCAAGGTTCAAGGAAAACAAGGATGAAAAACAAAGAGAAATACTATGCCCAAAAATTCAACTCCCAACAAGTTTCCTATCAACCTAGATAAACTCAACATGTACTACAGAGGCCTAAGAATGCTCAACAATCCCCAAAAATCACCCAACAATCACTAAACCAAGCAAACAAGCAAAGGGAAGTGGTATACGCGACTGTTCAGGAGAACAAGGCGTATATACACATCATGCAGTAAGACAGCAAGAGTGTATACATGACTGTCTGGGAAAAAGGAGCGTATATGCTTTAAAACAAGGCCAGGCAAAGGCAAGAAGGCTGAAAACTCAGACCCAGAGTGAACAGAATCTATCAAGTAGTGATATGACAAGAAACACAAAGGAAAAAAGAGAAATGCAGGAAGAAAAAGTACTTCAACCCTTTGAAGAAATATCTATCCCCAGTGGATTTGCCAATTCTGTTATGAGGGAAAAACTCTCTATGGCCAAGGGTAAACCACAACAGACA
>WSFP011471608.1:0-17634 GCA_009831015.1 Picea engelmannii
AAATCATCACCATCAACCAATCATCACATAGAACATAATAATGCTTCCTGAGACTTCTTCAATTTCTGCAATTCTTCAATTCTTGGAGTACTCTGATCCTGTAGATAATATTACTCAATGTATTCTCTAAAAATCCTCCAATTTTCACTCATTGAATCCTCCCCAAAAAGAGGTTATAGAAAGAATGGTAGACTTTTTTCAATTCTGGTCTATTTAGGAGGGTGAACTTGCACAGAATGCCCCGCGCTCAATAATTAACATCCAATTCTGAAACTCTAAAAAAATAAACTAAAGTCCGTACTCTTTCCAATGAAATTTTTCCTACTTCATTTGGATTCTCGATGAAGAAGTTATGATTTTTTTACCTGGAACACCTGTTTATTGACTAGCTTCGGGACTGGTCACAAACCCTATCTTCCACAGAGTGTATCTCCATAATTATAGCGAATCAATAGCTAAAAATTTTACAAGAGGTACCTTGATATGTCTCCTCAATACCATAGCGATTTCACCATCTGAATCATTCTAGAAAAAAAAGTTATAGAAAAAATGGTAATATGACCTGAAAATAACATACCTTAGAACACATCACCAAAAGACTTCATCCTCCCTTGAAATTCGGCCTTCTTTACTTCTTATTTCCTCTAAAATTCAAATTATATCAAATGAATGTATAATGATGTTTATTTATACCATTTATGTCACTTCCTTTTAACATTAGGGCCGACCTGACACTTTCTTATTTTGTAATTCTTTTCTTTAATTATCTTCAGGGCCTACATGTACTTCCTTCTTCAATTCACTTTTTCATCTTCAAAAATTCATTTCTCCTCAACCATGAGGATCCACGTGACGTGCCACATACCACCAAAAACAAAATGATGTATACTATCTATTCATGGGTGTTATATATGCATGTGCATTTTCCTTCATGTCCAAATACCTTTATCAATCTTGCAGTCCAAAACCCGTGAGTAGGGTTGACATCAATGACAACAACCATTGTTCCAACAATTTGTACCTTATTGTTCCTAGCTAATTTCTACCATAGTTTCATCATGGGGTTCTCCTCCATATCATGGAACCTTAATTGGGTGACAAGAGGGGGATCCAAAGATAAGTTAATTAGGACCTAGGAACATGACCAAGCATTTGATGAGCTCAAGTGTCAACCGTATTTAGTTATATTCCTTGGTTTTCTATATTTACAGCATCCAATTTTGATTGTTACAAACACCTCATAGTATGAAATTGTTGGTGTCCTTACTCAACATGGTCACTTGGTTACTTACCACATTGAAGTGTTCACAAATATGGTTCACAAATATTTGAGCTATGAAAAAGAGAGCCATGAGTCCAATAGTGCAATCTTGTTGACAATGGAAGCATTGTATTATACATAACAAAACTACCTTAAACATAGATCTGTTGACGGGCGAAATTGTCCGTCCATCAATTGAGAGAGTGGAACCGGTCCGGGGTTGTCTAAATAACCCAAGCCATTTGGAATGAACCACCCTGACGGGTTTAACGAATCCGTTGGCCGCTCTAAAGTCCTAGGAAAACCAAAGAGAAAACTAATCTAAACTAACTAATAAAAATAACTAAAACTAACTAAAACTAATAAAAAAAACTAAAACTAACTAAAAGAAACTAAAATAACTAAAACTAAACTAATACACTAATCTAATTAAAACAATCTATTAAATAAAACCAAAACTAAATACTAATTACACTAACTATTCTACTAATTACTATTACACTAACTCTACTAATTAACCGTCTAGTTATCAATTATAACACAGCTTATTCACAAATATACAATATACACAACTGGCAGATTTAAATAAAACCTGTAAAACTCAAATGCTTTATGTCCTAAGACAGCCAGAGGTATTTTTGAAGGTATTTTTGATTTTTATGTTTTATGAATAAGAAATAAAACTACTGAAATTAAACGATCTAATGTACTAAATCTAACTTAAACTAATATCTGAACTAAACTACTAATAAGAACAGCAAACAAAAGACTAACTTACCTGGAAGCGCTCCTAGTTCGTCCTGCGTATAATGACTTCGAAGCTGGTCGGAGGAAGGAAACTCGCACCAGTTGATCCAAGAGCTTTTCGTAAACAATTGGTTGCGCTGCTCTTCGAGTGGTTTACAGGACAAACAAGACATAAAAAATCATAACAACTTTATGATTTACAAATTTCTGCAATAAGGGAAACCTGTTATGCAAAAACTTGTACTTAAAAATTCAATTCATGAAGAAGATAAACCTGTCATTCACAAACTGAATTAGACAATTGTTATGTCTTTTATACACTTGGAAGAAACAAGATATGGATTACAGCAATTAAAATTATATCATTTGCACATGATCAAGATAGCTAAAGTAGTCATAAACCAGATACAAATTGATATACACAACATGAAACAAAATGTTGATATAATGAGAAGCTAAAGCTGTGAAAAAACACCAAATTCTGCTTCAGTCTGTATTATAACTCCATATCCTTGTTCTCCCACAACATGAGGATGAACATTATTACAAAAATCAATAGTATATATAAGTCTCTCAACAGGGTAAAACCTCCCTGTGGATAATATCAAAATGTTTTACATAATCTGGGAGATATCCCAAAATCAACTAAACTAGGAAATCAAAATGCAAGTGAAATCTTTGAAATATCCCCTAACTGCTCATCAAAGCCACTGCCATTTCGAATTGATCTGCAATAGACCAAAAATAACCAATTAGAAAGACATTTCATCAACAAAACAATAAAAATTTGATCCTACAGACTTAGCTACAGAATCATCTGATTCTGTAGCTAGTCTAAAATAGCATACAAGACCAGATAACAATCAAATGAAATCTTTTCAAAAGAATCAAATCCAATTTAATTTTCTTTTAATAAATATCCAAAACGAATCACTATTATTCCAATGAGTTTATCATTCAAATTAACAAAATCGAAAAGTGATTCAGTTAAAACAAGGATAAGACTGCTCTGTTTTTCTTTTACCATAAAATATGGTCAAACCACAACAGGACTGTTCCATATTAAATGAAATCATATCAGATAAGATACGATGTAATCTAACACAATCATAATCCAATTACTATGTCTATAACAATGTAGCATAAGATCCATGTTATCTTAATCAAATACCAATATGGAAAGACTGTTACGATTACAATCAAATAAAACATTCATAACAGCATTAACCAAACTTTGCCATAGACTCTAATCGTTGAGCGTTACACAGTCAACAGACAGGATCAAAATAATGATCACAACCATCAATAGCAGTGATAATCATAAACTGGGCAACAATCAAAACAAATCGTGACTGAGTCAAATATAGAAACAAATCGTAATCCTGGGCATAATCACTTTCGTTCCCCAAATCAAATTTAAACAATATATTTGTTGCAATATGAATCGAACTGATAACATGGTCAAACAATGCAAATCGATTGGTTGGGTATAACAGTTATGATTCGTATCTATTCGCAATTTGGTTATGCATTAACAGAATAGTATTCGAATTGGTCGAAAAAGACATAGAATATAAAATCATAACAGTTAACCATTATTGCCAACCGTATCGTATAGAATATAACCAATTCGAATCGAAACATTGACTGTGTTCGAAATTGAAATACCAGAAACAGCTTATGTTTAGAAAAGATATTAACAACTTCAATAAGCAACAGAGTATTCAATTGAAGCCAAATTAAAACAATCAAATCCATACCACGATCAATCAAATCAAAGCTAAATCCAATCAAAACTAATAAGGGAAACGAAATTCGATTAATCAAAACAAAATTATGCATATAGTGCATGCTTATGTGTCAAAGAAAATCCACGTTGTAAACAGAGCTTATGAGTTTGTCATATAAACAGGTGATAGTCATACCAGTGAGGCTGCTCGAGCTATGCCAATTTCGAATTAACGACCGTTGTAGCTGACTCCACGTTCTTAAACAAAATCGAACCTATCGTTCGCTATTTCTTATCAGTGGTTGTCGATTTAGTCTTTTGACTGGTGAGCCTTGCAACTTGATCCTCCAGAGCATGAATTCTGGACTGTAGCATTGGCACATCAAGGTAATACCTTTCTAACCACGAGCCACACTGATCACATGGTGGAGAAGCTGGTTCGGATAGAGCAGGAGGGGGTTTTCATGAGTCACCAGGGGTTTCACAAGGCATTTTGATGCCTGGATAATTAGGATCATTTTGCAAGCAAGGTGGTAGGTTTCTCACAAATTCGTATGAGGGTTTGGTACACAGACCTTCAGAATAGGGATATTCACTTGCCAGGTAGTGTTCCACCTCCAAGTCGGAATCTTCACTCACCATGATAGGGTCAGGGTTGACAGGAGGTCTCGGTTTGTTTCTTGCCATGCGAGAGATTAGGCGGGCATTATTTTTGCCTTTGGAATTCGCAGTAGGTTTGGCCTCAGGCCTTTTAGCCATGGGTTTAACAGTTTCGACATCTGTGTTCACAGATTGGGGTAGGTTGATAGGTAAGTCGGGTAAGGGTTTAGGCAACAAAACATTGTAGGGTACCGCAGGTGCAGACTTGGCCTCGCTCACCACAGGTTTGTCAACCTGTGGTGGGTTTGAATCATCAAAATTATTGCAAATAAGAAAATCATTCAAACAGTCTCGGTGTAACCCCAAATGACAAACCACAAGCATTTTAATCAACCCAAAGTGAAAAAGGCTGTTATCGGCCTGGTTCCGTTTGTATCTTTTGGACATTTTAAACAGGCTCCTATGTAGGTAATAAGGCATATTAAGCTCATAGCCCATGAAAACCATGAGTAAACGAAGATGGTACAAGAAAATGAAACCATACCGGCCCTCGCAGGTGATAAACTGCTTGGTTATCATCAGCAAGTCGTGCCAACGTTGCTTGAGCATATTCGCAGGCAAACCTTTGTCACAGGAGCTCACCCTTCGTGACTAGAAGAGCAATGTCCACGGGACATATTCCACTTTGCAATTTTTTGACCATTTCTTTCCAGTAGTAGGAAGACCAGTAGCTAAACCGAGAAATTGCTCGTCAATTTCCAATTGGACATCCCCAACCTTGGCTTGGCAGCCATCAAAGGTTAATGCGAATTTCCGAGCCACGCAAGGGTTAAAACCATCAAACTTTTGTATGAACGGGAGCCATCCAAATTCTTCAAGGTCACTGTAAGCACTGTCGAACATCGACAAATCTTGGCAACCATTGGGTTCAACCCTTACGACTGGAGCCATGGTGCGGGCACATGGTAGGGTTTGGATTGAACACAACAACACCGGAGAAAAGTCGTTTGGGCTAACAGCTACGACCGCTCAAAGGGGAGGCAAATTAATGTGCACGTGTGAGGGTGGTGGGATTATCCACCGCCATGCATAGCAGTAATGGTAAAGAACAACGTTGTTCAATCAATCATGGCATCGTTCAAACCATAATATTCGGCCAGCCCAAGGATTTAAACGATGGATGATATACCAATGCGCCATTGCATTGTTTGAAACCATGAACGTTCAATATAAAATCAAACCCAAAGTTAAATATGTGCCATTGTAATAATTCAAACCATTGAATCAAAACCCAAATGTTTAACCAACGCGTCATGTGTAATCAAACATTTATAAACATTGTGACCAATGATTTTATGAAATCGACAAGCTAAGAGCTTATAATAATAAGGATCACATTATATAAAACAAAATCAACCATGACCCCTATAGAATCAAATATAACCCATAAATTTACATGCTCAATACCTTATCAATTAAATAAAAGTCAAGTTGTGCAATCAAAGTAAGAATAGGCAAATGGACATAGCTCGAAAAATCATTCCAGCCACTTAATAATAAACCAAAGGTAAGTGCCTTTCAGAATATCAATGAAAAAAAAAATCATGACAGTTCAAATAACGATGGAGGAGTTTTCACGCTTTTAGTCGTGAAAACTAAATCGAGAGCAATTTGTAAGTGTCGCAAGAAATGAAATGTCTTCTATTTGCAAAATGCGACGACAATTTGAAGTTCAGGAGACATAGGTGTAGGCAGCTTTTAGGGCAATGGAAAAAATTGAATTAGCTGCCAACAATGGCGACACACTGGGAGAAGCAGTTATCTCTGTCAAAAGAAATGATTTCAGATTAGGACAGCAGAGAAAAAATCAACTCAAAAACAACAATCAGAAAATCATACAAACATCATCATTTACTATCTTTTCCAGCGATGTTTTAAAAGATGCAAACTAATAACAGTCTTAAGATCAGCAAGTCATGATATTAATGATAAAATATTCAATAATGTTGGCATGGCCACTGCTGCCAGCAGGCATCCATAGCCTCGACAGGGTTTCCATTTAACCCACTCAGACATCCATATCCTGTCAAGAAGCTCTAGATCAGAGTAAAGGACTTTTAAAGAGGTTTCTTATAATTTTTTACAGATTTTCGTGTACCCGACATTGCTTCGCTTCCAGCGGGCCTGTTCAGTACCCTAGCGAAGTTGTCTTGGCGCCATGCTTGCATTTACCCGCTGCCAGCGGACCTGTTCAGTATCCCGACGGGTTTACAAACACTTCCCACAGCTCTTATTAAGATTTTTATTTTGTTTTTCTTTTATGGATAGCTGAGCGGGGTGACGCTGAAAAATCTTGGTATTTTATCATATTTTTTAGACCTCGTCAGAATTTTTTGACACTGTCCTTTATTCAGCTCCATAAATGTTTTATTTACAAAACAACTTGCTATGACAGGGAGACATCCTTTTGAGTTATTCCTCTACGGAAAAGGGACAGCGTAAAAAGATAATATATGATCATGACAAACTTTGCTCAGAGATTGAAATTAGTAAACTTCTTTCAAACAACAATATTTTCCAACATAAATCTCAGTTTTTTGAAATATATCATTGATGATCGTACAACCTTTCAGAAGTTATTTCAGCAAAGAAATTTTCCCATGGTCTTAATCTAAATGGCTCAGTGCACAAGTATGCATATGTTTCAAAAACACAAAAAAAAAAAAAAATTGATCAATCAAATCAAAACCAAAAACGAAAACAAAGGCAAAAATAAAAACAAAAGGAAATATTTACATAATATACAAGGGTAGTAATCAAGCGAAGTATCTCTTCAGGGCTTGGCCATTCACCGGATAGGTGTCAAGCTGCCCTTCAAGATTCTGCAATCGAAAGGAACTAGGGCCCAACTTTTCAGCAATCAAAAATGGCCCAAGCCACAAATTTTGAAACTTGGTATGCTCACCCTTTCCTTCGTGTGGTTTGTCCCACTTTAAGACGAGATCGCCTACTTCAAAATTCCTATCAGAAGCAGAACTAGAATCGAACCAGCTTTTAATCAGTTGTTGATGTTGGTCTAACTTATGCTTAGCTTGGGTTCTTACTTCTTCTAACTTCATCAAAGCGTTAATACGGCTTTCTAAAGGGGGACAATCTTCTTCTTGAACTTTTTGTGACAATTGGAGCGAAGGAAGAAGAATGTGAGGTGGCAGAATGGCTTCTCTGCCATAAACGAGAAAAAATGGGGAATTACCTATAGCGGCTTTGGGTGTTACCCTATCAGCCCACAGTGCATTGTGCCAGTTCTTGTGATTTTCAGCCACGGTTCTCTTGATAATTTTGATCAAGTTCTTGTTTATTGATTCTGCTAAGCCGTTTCCCTGGGGGTAATAATTAGCAAAATACTTCAGCTTTATTCCTTTCTCTAAGGAGAACTCACTCATCTCAAGAGAAGAAAAGTATGAAGCATTATCAAAGACTAGAAAATCAGGGATACCGAAACGAGTGATGATATTCGAGTTTAGAAAAGCGATCACCTGACTTGTATTAACAGTTCTTAGCGCAGTGGCTTTGGACCATCGAGTAAAGTAATCAGTGGTTGTCACAATATACTTATGTTTTTGTGAGGATGGAGGGTTAATAGGACCTATGATATCAAGGCCCCATTGCTGGAAAGGAGAATCGACTGAAACGGGTTGCAAGGGGAAGGCTGGTTTTTGCAATCGCCCTGATGCTTTCTGGCAAATGATACATTTACGGCACAAGTCATGGGAGTCCCTAAAAAGCGTGGGCCAGTAGTAACCGGCTCTTAAAACCTTATGATAAGTGGTGTCGCAACCAAAGTGACCACCAGCTTCTCCTACATGCAACTCAAGCAAGACTTTTTCTGCTTCGTCTTTTTCAAGACAACGCATCAGTACGTTGTCGAAATTCTAACGAAACAGTATACCATTAACTAGATGAAAGGAGGCGGACTTTAGTCTCAACGCTCTTCTTTTGGCGGGGTCAAGGTGATGGGGTGCTGATCCATGTTCAAGACAAAATCTAATATCGTCGTACCAAGGACTTACAAGGTTTTGTGTGCAACAAATCAAACTTTGATCGCGTTGTTCTAGGTTTGACGTATCACTATCTTCTTGCTGTTTAGTTTCTGAATCAACTACCAACTTACACAACCCTTGGCCTCTCATGATCTGTGCTGGGGTTATTTCTAAGTCATACTCCTGCAAGGAGGTGACCCAGTTGGCTCTTTTCTCTCCCAACTCTCTTTGCACTAACAAGTTCCTTACGGCAGGGTAGGGGACAATGACCTTCGTCCTTGACTTCAAAAGATAAGACCGGAAATGCTTAACTGCTTTGAAAACAGCGTAGGCTTACCGATCGACCACTGGGTAATTAAGTTCAGCACCTTTGAAATTAGAGCTCATAAAGGCGATGGGTACTTCGTTGTTCTCGGAATTCTTATGAGTTAGGACTGTGGCATAGGAACGATCAGAGGCAAAAGTATAGAGTGTAAAGTCTTGAGAGAAATCAGGGCTCATGAGAGACGGAGCGTGTATTATGGCCTCTTTTATAGCATTGAAATCTTGGTTTTCTGTGGGTCCCCAGTGATATTGGGTGTATTTCTTAATCAGGTTCTGGAGAGGCCTGACCATTTCGGAGAAGCTGGGGACAAATCTTCTCACGAAATTAATCTGGCCTAGGAAAGACTGCATGGATTTTTTGGAGGTAGGTGGGGGAAGTTTAGCGATGACTTGGGTCCTCTCGGGGTCAATAATCATTCCATCACTAGACATAATGAATCCTAGTAATTTACCTTGTTCTACTGCAAACATGGACTTCTTGGGGTTCAAGGAGATGTCGTATTTACGACATCATAGCAGAACGGCTCGTAAGTGAGCTAGATGATCGTCTTTGTTTTTAGAATAAACGGTCACATCATCTAAGTAGAATACTACGGAGTGATTGATTAATCCTCTAAAAGCAATGTCCATTGCTCTCTGAAAGGTAGCACCAGCATTAATTAATCCAAAGGGAATTTTGCGATAAGCATAAGTGCCCCACGGGGTGCAGAAGGTAGTTTTTAATTGATCTGGCGGAGACACCAAGACTTGGTTGTATCCAGAGAAACCATCTAGTAAGGATAGCCTCTCGAAACTAGATACTTATTGAAGGATCTGTTCCATGGGAGGGACAGGATAATTATCTTTGTCAAATGCTTTGTTGAGGTTTCGAAAATCGACACAAAGTCAAATTTCCCCATTTTTCTTCCATACGGGGACGAGGTTGGATACCCATTGAGTGTGTCTAACAAGAAAAATTATTTTAGCACTTAGGAGTTTATTCAATTCTTTTTGTACTGTCGGTTCTAGTTTAGGATGCATTTTCCTCAGTTTTTGTTGGAAGGGTAAGGTTTGGGGCTTCATCGGGATGACATGTTGTATAATATTGGGATCGAACATTTTAAGATCATCGTAAGTCCATGCAAAGACATCCTTGAATTCTTTAAATAATTTAACAAAAGTATCTTTTTCTTGTCTAGAACATCCCAAGCCTAAGTTGATACACTGAGGATTTTTACTAGTTCCTAAATTGACTTTTTCATAAGACAATGAGGAACTGTTGGTTTTGCAATTGACCGTCTTTTTAAATTTATCTTCAAAATCATAAAACTTTTCTAGTCTAACAAAAGATTTGGGTATGGAATTTACCATGTCCGATAGAGCTTCAGGAGATTTCGGATTAGGTATTACCGTAAAGTCGTGCAAATTGTCGTCGTGTGTTTGTTCATCTATCACATCACCTTGAAATGTTTCTTCCATGTGTAGAAAGTTAATGATTTGCTGATCATCGTCAAATACTCTCCAGTTTTTTATATTGTCAGGAACAGATGGTCGAAACAATAGTTGCACGAAGAATGCGTTCTGGGATAAGCCTTCTGCAGGAAGAAGTTTAGAGGCAACATTAGCTAGTAGATCTGCTTCAGCATTATTTAATCTAGGGATGGAATTTATATTAAAAGCAGAAAATTTGTTCATTAAACTCCATACCTCAGACTGGTAACATTTGAGATGCGGGGAAAGACAGTGTATAGAATCCCTTACCTGTCTAACCACTATCTCAGAGTCACTGAATACAATCAGATTTTGAATGTGCATGTCCAAGGATTTTCTGAGACCTTGCAGTAAAGCCTCATATTCTGCAATATTGTTAGTACATTCAAATTCTAACCTACAAGCCAATAATGTTTTGTTACCTGCCGGATCGATAATGATGCAGCCTGCACCAGCTCCTTCTTTAGACTTGGAACTGTCAAAATATAAAGACCAAATTTGATTCCTATCAGGCTCGTGAGACTGTTGGATAGAAGTTGTTGGTTGCATACATGCTATGATCTCGGACTGTTGTTGCGGATTGTTGATAGGTGAAGCTTCAGCCATAAAATTTCTGAAGAAGGTGTCCATACCTTGGACTTCAGGTGAATCAGCAGGAGGTGTATATGGTTCATTGGGGTCATTCAAGTCTGTTACCATGAACTTGAGGTAACACTCACGATTCACCCTAATCTTGTTGGGCTTACTGTTTTCTGGGAGCCATAAGTGAGACCAGTCTGTCGCGAAGTAACCATGTAGCTGCTCCGACCAGTCCCTGCTCAAAAACAGACCATACACTTCTGGAATATCCACCACAATTATGTCAATAACCTGATGAAATTTTGGGTTAGATGACAATCTAATCAATACATTTTTCAGTTCGCCTATAACTTTAACATCTGTTCGATCAAGTTGCATGATTTTCAAAGAAGATGGTTCTACTTCAGCGTTGATCTTTTGGCAGATAGACCAAGGCATCACATTTGATGATGCTCCTGAGTCAACCATACAATTATGCACATTTCTGTTGAAGATTTTGAAAGTTAAAAGAAAAGGAGGTACATTCTTGTGAGTACTTGGAGTAGTAGCTTGTGATTTCTTACTCGCGGTTTCTAATGCTACTTTATCTACATTATTTGTGTTATTTACATTATTTACGGGTGGTACAGGAAGGCTTCCTTTATATTGAGAATCAAGATTATTTTTTGTGGAAGTCTTCTGCAGAGCTTTGCTTTGCACAACCTTATTACCATTTGAATTACCATTCTTGCCATTGTCTAAAATATTTTGCAACATCTTTTGTAACAAAAAAGGGAATTTCAACAACTCATAAATAGAAATGTTAGCCCGTAATTTTTTAAGATCTTCAACAACATCATAATCTAATTTAGGGCCAGCATTACTTTGTTTAGTTTCTACTGATTTAGATGGCTTTGGAGGTGAAGTTGTAGTGTTATCGGCAGGAGGTTTATTTGTTGTCTTACTCCTAGTGTTGTAAGGGTGAACAGTCTCGAAGTTAGCTTGGAAGATACTATCTGAGAAGTGTCCAAAGATGTTTGGAGAAGACTCTTCTTCTTGAGTTGTTTCCTGCTCGACTTCCTCTTGAGGGATTTCAGGAGGCATCAAGTCATCTTGAGATCCTAGAATTGTCTGGAGAGCACATTGCAAACTTTCTAGGTTCAAGCCTTTGGGGTTTGGATTAGGTCAGTTGGCGGGAAAAGGCTTTCGGAAAGGAGGTTTGTAGGGTCCTTTACTCGAAGAGGCTTCTTCTGTTGACCTTTTTAAATCTATAACTTGATTAGATAGTTTTTGTACAACTTTGGTTAAATTTTCCAAATCAGAGTTTTCGGGTTATGTTTTGTTTTTTGTAAGTCTGGGGAGAATTTCAATCTTCTTTTCGGAAGAAGAAACAGTCTCAGTTTCATTGCTAGAAGAGTCCTTAAGACTAAGTATGTCTTTTTCAATCTGAGTAGCCTCTTCGAAGGCTTCTAACAATGTGGCCTTTTTAGATCATTTCACCCAAATAGCTATACTTTGATGTAGAGATTTAGTATAGTAAGCTATTACAAGACTCTCAACAGGCATAGAGTCTGCAGGGATTCAATTTTTAAGTGTTAAAAATCTTTGATTAAAATATTTAACCTTTTCTTTCGAGTTCATTTTTAAGCTCGAAAGATCCATGACTAAGACTTCCGGAGGTTTACCATCTCTGAATTTTTCCAAAAAGCATGACTCAAACTTTTCCCAAGACACTATGGTATGAGGTTTTTGGGTGAAGTACCAAGTGGACGCATTACCCTCAAAGGTGTAAGGGAACAACCTACAGACAATGTCTTCATGTTCAACATTACGGAGTCTGATGGCTAACATAATTTTTTTGATATGATCTTCTGCTATTTATTTTGAATCAGGATCAAACTTAGGAAGCCATTTCTCTGGGTGCTTAGGTAAAGGGTGCTGGGCTCCAGGTACAACAACTGCATCCTGGTCCAACCAGGGTCTAGCAGGGTTGTTATGATTTGCCATTGGGGAATTGGGTGTGGAAGGCTGAGAAGGTGGATTGCCTTCGTCAGAAGAGGAATCTCCCCCAGAAGAGGAAGGATATGAGGGAGGTGGTGAAGGAGGTATCCCAGATCCTCCTGCAGCAGGATTTAAATTTGGATCTGGAGAATTCACAGCGAGGTCAATGTCACCTAACTGTTCTCTGATATCAGAGAAGTCTAAATGTTGACCCCACGGGCGGTTTGGTTGCCTAAGACTAGCTAAGGCACTATGTGTTCTAATAAGAGATTGACGAATGATCTCTTGGAAATCACCACCTATAGGATTAGGGGTTGTTGGCTCAACTGTGATCTGTGGATCTTCAGTTGAAGTAGTTGTTGTTTGAGGGGGGATATTGTCTTGTGAATGGATTCTAGTCACTATGGGTGTGCGATTAGGTGGAGGAAGAGTCTTGTCACCGCCTCATGCCATTAATTAAGTTCAGGCCCTCCTTCTAGCACCATTTGTTGACGGGTGAAATTGTTCATCCGTCAATTGAGAGAGTGGAACTGGTTCGGGGTTGTCTAAATAACCCAAGCCATTTGGAATGAACCACCCTGACGGGTTTAACGGCTTCGTTGGACGCTCTAAAGTCCTAGGAAAACCAAAGAGAAAACTAATCTAAACTAACTAATAAAAATAACTAAAACAAACTAAAACTAATAAAACTAACTAAAACTAACTAAAAGAAATTAAAATAACTAAAACTAAACTAATACACTAATCTAATTAAAACAATCTATTAAATAAAACCAAAACTAAATACTAATTACACTAACTATTCTACTAATTACTATTACACTAACTCTACTAATTAACCGTCTAGTTATCAATTATAACACAGCTTATTCACAAATATACAATATACACAACTGGCAGATTTAAATAAAACCTGTAAAACTCAAATGCTTTCTGTCCTAAGACAGCCAGAGGTATTTTTTATTTTTATGTTTTATGAATAAGAATTAAAACTACTGAAATTAAACGATCTAATGTACTAAATCTAACTTAAACTAATATCTGAACTAAACTACTAATAAGAACAACAAACAAAAGACTAACTTACCTGGAAGTGCTCCTAGTTCGTCCTGCGTATGATGACTTCGAAGCTGGTCAGAGGAAGGAAACTCACACCGATTGATCCAAGAGATTTTCGTAAACGATTGGCTGCGCTACTCTTCGAGTGGTTTACAGGAAAAACAAGACATAAAAAATCATAACAACTTTATGATTTACAAATTTCTGCAATAAGGGAAACCTGTTATGCAAAAACTTGTACTTAACAATTCAATTCATGAAGAAGATAAACCTGTCATTCACAAACTGAATTAGACAATTGTTATGTCTTTTATACACATGGAAGAAACCAGATGTGGATTACAGCAATTAAAATTATATCATTTGCACATGATCAAGATAGCTAAAGTAGTCATAAACCAGATACAAATTGATATACACAACATGAAACAAAATGTTGATATAATGAGAAGCTAAAGCTGTGACAAAACACCAAATTCTGCTTCAGTCTGTATTATAACTCCATATCCTTGTTCTCCCACAAAATGAGGATGAACATTATTACAAAAATCAATAGTATATATAAGTCTCTCAACAGGGTAAAACCTCCCTGTGGATAATATCAAAATGTTTTACATAATCTGGGAGATATCCAAAAATCAACTAAACTAGGAAATCAAAATGCAAGTGAAATCTTTGAAATATCCCCTAAATGCTCATCAAAGCCACTACCATTTCGAATTGATCTTCAATAGACCAAAAATAACCAATTAGAAAGACATTTCATCAACAAAACAATAAAAATTTGATCCTACAGACTTGGCTACAGAATCATCTGATTCTGTAGCTAGTCTAAAATAGCATACAAGACAAGATAGCAATCAAATGAAATATTTTCAAAAGAATCAAATCCAATTTAATTTTCTTTTAATAAATATCCAAAACAAATCACTATGATTCCAATGAGTTTATCATTCAAATTAACAAAATCGAAAAGTGATTCAGTTAAAACAGGGATAAGACTCCTCTGTTTTTCTTTTACCATAAAATATGGTAAAACCACAACAGGACTGTTCCATATTAAATGAAATCATATCGGATAAGATACGATGTAATCTAACACAATCATAATCCAATTACTATGGCTATAACAATGTAGCATAAGATCCATGTTATCTTAATCAAATACCAATATGGAAAGAATGTTACGATTACAGTCAAATAAAACATTCATAACAGCATTAACCAAACTTTGCCATAGACTCCGATCGCTGAGCGTTACACAATCAACAGACAGGATCAAAATAATGATCACAACCATCAACAGCAGTGATAATCATAAACTGAGCAACAATCAAAACAAATCGTGACTGAGTCAAATATAGAAACAAATCGTAATCTTGGGCATAATCACTTTTGTTCCCCAAATCAAATTTAAACAATGTATTTGTTGCAATATGAATCGAACTGATAACATGGTCAAACAATGCAAATCGATTGGTTGGGTATAACAGTTATGATTCATATCTATTCGCAATCTGGTTATGCATTAACAGAATAGTATTTGAATTGGTCGAAAAAGACATAGAATATAAAATCATAACAGTTAACCATTATTTCCAACCGTATCGTATAGAATATAACCAATTCGAATCGAAACATTGACTGTGTTCGAAATTGAAATACCAGAAACAGCTTATGTTTAGAAAAGATATTAATAACTTCAATAAGCAACAGAGTATTCAATTGAAGCCAAATTAAAACAATCAAATCCATACCACGATCAATAGAATCAAAGCTAAATCCAATCAAAACTAATCCGGGAAAGGAAATTCGATTAATCAAAACAAAATTATGCATATAGTGCATGCTTATGTGTCAAAGCAAATCCATGATGTAAACAGAGCTTATGAGTTTGTCATATAAATAGGTGATAGTCATACCAGTGAGGCTGCTCGAGCTATGCCAATTTTGAATTAACGACCGTTGTAGCTGACTCCATGTTCTTAAACAAAATCGAACCTGTCGTTCGTTGTTTCTTATCAGTGGCTGTCGATTTAGCCTTTTGACTGGTGAGCCTTGAAACTTGATCCTCCAGAGCATGAATTCTGGACTGTAGCATTGGCACATCAAGGTAATACCTTTCTAACCATGAGCCACACTGATCACATGGTGGAGCAGCTGGTTCAGATAGAGCAGAAGGGGGTTTTGATGAGTCACCGTGGGTTTCACAAGGCATTTTGATGCCTGGATAATTAGGATCATTTTGCAAGCAAGGTGGTAGGTTTTTCACAAAGTCGTATGAGGGTTTGGTACACAGACCTTCAGAATAGGGATATTCACTTGCCAAGTAGCGTTCCACCTCTGAGTCGGAATCTTCACTCACCATGATAGGGTCAAGGTTGACAGGAGGTCTCGGTTTGTTTCTTTCCATACGAGAGATTAGGTGGGCATTCTTTTTGCCTTTGGAATTTGCAGTAGGTTTGGCCTTAGGCCTTTTAGCCACGGGTTTAACAGTTTTGACATCTGTGTTCATGGATTGGGGTAGGTTGATAGGTAAGTCGGGTAAGGGTTTAGGCAACAAAACATTGTAGGGTACCGAAGGTGCAGACTTGGCCTCGCTCACCACAGGTTTGTCAACCTGTGGTGGGTTTGAATCATCAAAATTATTGCGAATAAGAAAATCATTCCAACAGTCTCGGTGTAACCCCAAATGACAAACCACGAGCATTTTAATCAACCCAAAGTGAAAAAGGTTGTTATCGGCCTGGTTCCGTTTGTATCTTTTGGACATTTTAAACAGGCTCCTATGCAGGTAATAAGGCATATTAAGCTCATAGCCCATGAAAACCATGAGTAAATGAAGATGGTACAAGAAAACGAAACCATACCGGCCCTCGCAGGTGATAAACTGCTTGGTTATCATCAGCAAGTCGTGCCAACGTTGCTTGAGCATATTCGCGGGCAAACCTTTGTCACAGGAGCTCACCCTTCGTGACTGGAAGAGCAATGTCCACGGGACATCTTCCACTTTGCAATTTTTTGACCATTTCTGTCCAGTAGCAGGCAGACCAGTAGCTAAACTGAGAAATTTCTCATCAATTTCCAATTGGACATCCCCAACCTTGGCTCGGCAGCCATCAAAGGTTAATGCAAATTGTCAAGCCACGCAAGGGTTAAAACCATCAAACTTTTGTATGAACGGAAGCCATCCAAATTCTTCAAGGTCATTGTAAGCACTGTCGAACATCGACAAAGCTTGGCAACCATTGGGTTCAGCCCTTATGACTGGAGCCATGGTGCGGGCACATGGTAGGGTTTGGATTGAACACAACAACACTGGAGCAAAGTCGTTTGGGCTAACAGCTACGAGCGCTCAAAGGGGAGACAAATTAATGTGCACGTGCGAGGGTGGTGGGATTATCCACCGCCATGCATAGCAGTAATGGTAAAGAACAACGTTGTTCAATCAATCATGGCATCGTTCAAACCATAATATTCAGCCAACCCAAGGATTTAAATGGTGGATGATATACCAATGCGCCATTGCATTGTTTGAAACCATGAATGTTCAATATAAAATCAAACCCAAAGTTAAATATGTGCCATTGTAATAATTCAAACCATTGAATCAAAACCCAAATGTTTAACCAACACGTCATGTGTAATCAAACATTTATAAACATTGTGACCAATGATTTTATAAAATCGACAAGCTAAGATCTTATAATAATAAGGATCACATTATATAAAACAAAATCAACCATGACCCCTATAGAATCAAATATAACCCATAAATTTACATGCTCAATACCTTATCAATTAAATAAAAGTCAAGTTGCGCAATCAAAGTAAGAATAGGCAAA
>ML877920.1:0-13003 GCA_009831015.1 Picea engelmannii
TGATGATATCCAAATCGTAAATCCAATTTTGAGAAGATCTTGGCCCCACCAACTTGATCGAACAGATCATTTATCCTGGGTAAGGGGTATTTGTTCTTAATGGTTACTTTGTTCAGTTGTCTATAATCGATACATATTCTTAGAGTACTGTCTTTCTTTTTCACAAAGAGGACTGGTGAACCCCATGGTGAGACACTTGGTCTAATGTACTCTTTGTCCAACAATTCCTGTAATTGTATTTTTAATTCTATCAGTTCTGGTAGACTCATTCGGTAGGGCGCTTTTGAGATGGGGGTTGGTCCGGGTAGTAAGTCTATGGAGAAATCTATTTCTCTCCTAGGAGGTAATTATGGTATCTCATCAACAAACATGTCTCTGAAATCACGTAGGACAACAAAGTATTCTATCTTCGGATTATCTTCTTTTTCTAATAGATTCGTTACATGGATGGCGTAAACTTGACATCCCTTTCTAATACATTTCTTGAATTTCATCACTGAAACTTGTCTGACTGACACAGGTTTGGTATGCCTTGGGTTGTTCTAATAGTGCCAAAATTATCTTTGTAGCTAAGTATCTTTGTATAAAAATCTAGTACTGCTTTGTGTTGTTCCAACCAATCCATCCCAATAATCATATCATAAGACCCTAGTGGTAGGATGTTCAGATTGGAACTTATCTTTTGACCATCTAAGATGAACTCAAGATTAGAAATAAAGTTAACTACCTTTCTTTTAGCACCTGTTGCTAGTTGTACAAGCCAAGATTTTTTGTGCTTCTGTTTCTTAAGTTTATTTGACTCTACTACATCGGGAGTAATATAACTTAATGTAGCTCTAGGGTCAATTAAAACAGAAATTCGAGTGTCATGGATTTTACCTTCGACTTCTACCACCAAGGACTAGTGGTCGGCTTGTCGATCATCTATGGCTCCATTTATCCAATGCAGACTTCTGCCCATGTCTCCCACTATCGAAGCTTCCTGCAGATTGTGAATAACAGTTTTGTTTGCAGCAATTAAACGTGGACAGTTCCTCCTTAGATGAGGCTCTCCACACTCCCAACAATTTAATGGCTTGCGGGAGTTGTCCCCAAACCTCTTCGTTCCTAGGTTTACCGCTACCTTGCGTATTCGGATGATTGGAGTGAAAATACTTCCTTGGGAACTTATTTGCTGCATTCCGATAAGGAGTTGGCTGGTATCCCTTCTTCTGCTAGTTTATTCCATCTTGCTTCTTATCCTTCCAGGTCTTGGGAAAATCTACCTATTGTTTACACTGGTCATAGCACATTCACGCTTTCTTGAATGCCTCACTCAAGGACTTGGGGTTGTCAAACTCAATTCTATCCTTGTAGGATTGCGGTAAACAACTTAAGAATCGTTGGATTTTTACCTTATCCTCCCGGATGTATGAGATAAACCTTAGTAGTTCCAGAAATTTATTTATAAGGTCCTCCATCGTCATTTTTATGAGTCGTAACTCATAGAATTATTTTGTCTTCCTTTCATAATAGCTTTCAGAAAGGTATTGTTTCTTAAAATACTTCTTAAAGTCGGACCATTCCAACTGTTTCTCATGTAGGCCCTTGGCCACTTTCAGGTCCTACCACCAAATGCTGGCCTTCCCCTTCAGATTGTAGATGGCCATTCTGACCTTCATGTTGTTGGAATAGTTGTAGATTTAAAAGTATCTTTTTATGTCCAACAACCATGCCTTGGCTTCTTCTCTTGTCCTGGATTCTTCATCAAAAGTAGATAGTCTAATATTTTTAAATTCTCCTTCAAGGTGGTCTGTTTGTTTTATTTTTCTGTCCAGTATGGTTTTGTCTTCAACTGAAGGTGTCGCTTCAGATGAACTGTCTCCTTTTTCTGTTTTCGCACCAGAATTCTTGGAGGCCTTTTTTCTAACCTCTTCCTCAGGGTTATCATCTTTTGGGATTTTCTTGGTTACTATACTACGCAGCATGACTTCATTTATCTCTTGTTGTTCCTTCTTTGCCTTCTTCAATTTTTCATTGTTGGCCTTAAAAACCTGTAGTTCAACAATAAGGCTCCTCATTGTTTCCAACACCTTCGTGGGTGAGCTTCCATCACTGTTCTGTCTTGGATCTCCAGAAGGTCCTTGTTGCGGATTCTCTTCCACCCTGATTTCTGCACCATCTTGAGGTGCCATTTTTCAACACAAAACAGAAAAGATTTATGTCTGTAATCCACAAGATTTATTAGTTTTTTCATAAATCATAATATACACTAAGAAATCAATGTGGCCCTGTTTAGTCCCAGTGTTGTAACTTTTTCTCTGATACCATATGTAATGTACCTCCAAAATTGTCACAAAAAAAAAATTGTTTGTCCAATGATCCTGGCATAGTTTCGAGATTCAATCAATTAAGTCTTCTATTATAAAGCTTGAGTCTGAAAGTTTTTTAGAGACCTTACTGTCATTGATTGTCTTTACTATGCAACTTAAAACTTCTTACTCGATGATACAATAAGTGTTTACTCCTCCCTTCAATGTTATTTAAAGTCTTGTAAAAATTACCAATATTTTCTTATTTGATGATGTCTTTAACACCAGCACAGATTTAACTATACGAGCGACATGTAAACAGGTCTGTTACTTTCATACCTCTAATCGAGAGGAAGATTCTCAATCAACGCACCACAACATCCAAAATCGCGGAAAGTAACCAGCAAGTTGGGATTTCAGAGTTCGGGATTTTGTGAGTACAATAACCAATATGAAAGCACAACCATTCCCGAAATCGCGAAAAGTGACCATCCTTTCAGGATTTCAAATTTTGGGAATTCACGAATACAACAGCTAACATCAACACACCACAACTCCCAAAATCGCAAAAAGTGACCAACATTTTGGGATTTCAGAGTTCGGGCTTTCGCGAGTACAACAAGCAAAAAACAGCAGATACAAACCTCTGAAAAGAGAACCAGGGAAGGTTGGACTAGTGCTTCGAGGTTTCGGGGTTTGGAACTTTGTGAATTCAAGTGTCCTAAACTTCAACATATACGAACTTTTGAAATCCCAAAATAAAGGTGAAACCCACATTTCAGGATTTTGGGGTTCAGAACTTCGCGAGTTCCAGTGTCCAACAACAACATAAACAAACTTCCGAAATGCGAAAAAGGAAAGGTGGGGCCCTCATTTTGGGGTTTCGGGGTTCAGGACTTTGTGAGTTCAAGTACCCAAATAACAACATCTATAAACTCCCGAAATGCGAAAAAGGAAAGGTGAGACCCGCATTTCGGAATTTCGGGATTCAGAATTCTGCGACTTCAAAAGCCAAAACATCAAACACAAACAATTCCCAAAATTGCAAAAAGGAATGTGGAACTAACAATTCGGGATTTCAGGGTTCTAGGTTTTCAAAAACCAAACAACAACACACAATCACTCCTGAATTTTGAAGAGGTGAAACAATTTCTGAAATAGCGAAAATGAACGAGGAACTAACATTTCGGGATTTTGGGGTTTTCAAAAACCAAACAATAACACACAATCACTCCCAAATTCGAAAAATGTGAAACAATTCCCGAAAAGGAGAAAAGGAATGAGGAACTAACATTTCAGGATTTCAGGGTTCGGGGTTTCGGGGTTTCAAATGTCAAACAACAACACACAACAATTCCCGAATTCTGAAAGGTGAAACAATTCCCAAAATTGCGAAAAGGAATGAGGAACTAACAGTTCAGGATTTCGGGGTTCGGGGTTTCGGGGTTTCAAAGGTCAAACAACAACACACAACAATTCCCAAATTTCGAAAGGTGAAACAATTCCCGAAATTGTGAAAAGGGACGAGGAACTAACATTTCGGGATTTCAGGGTTCGAGGTTTCGGGGTTTCAAATGTCAAACAACAGCACACAGCAATTCCCGAATTTCGAAAGGTAAAAGGGTGTGGGACCAACACTTCGGGATTTCGGGATTTGGGGTTTTCAAATGCCAAACAACAACACACAACAATTCCCAAATTCCGAAAGGTAAAAGGGTGTGGGACCAACACTTTGGGATTTCAAGATTCGGGGTTTCAGGGTTTTGAAACGCCAAACAATAGCGCACAACAATTCCCAAATTCCGAAAGCATAAAGACTTAAGAATTTTACACGCACAGAAGGGTACAAAAGGATAAAATTTTTCCGTAAGGGAAATCTCTAAATTCATCATAGACCCCAACTAAGGAAAGGGGTAGCCCATTCTCAAACGAAAAGAAAACAGGGAAAACAAAAATCCTCTGAAGGCATCGATTCTCAAGATTGTTTAGTATCCAAAGAAAAACAAAAAAGGGTTTCCAAAATTCTTTAACTCCTGAATTTTTTGTCATTCTATACACATCTAGTATATTGTTTGCATACTGTTAAAGCATATTTTCAGATATATAGCATCGGATAAAACATTCGAACGGAAAGTGGGAAGAAATTGTTACAGATCCAATTTAATCAGACACAATACACCAGATGGAAAAAGAGGGTCACACAGACAAAGAATGTAACTTATTCCAGTTCAGATTCAATTGATACATAACATCAAAAGACATAGCCATTCATAATGGAGAGGGGAAAATTAACATATCTGAATCCAATCTGTGGGAAGACAAAAGGAACAACCACGTTCCTCCCAACTGTAGAACAGGGCAGCCAAATCTACTTGCCCAATTCACCCCCTAGCCTGACCATGAATCCATGAGGGCGAACTTGGAAAACTCCTCCTCAGCAATGTCCTTCAATTCCAACAGTTATCCTCTTACCTCACACTTACTCAAAAGTGCTCATAACAGCAAGGAAATTCTATTTTAGTAGGATCCTCTTGCCTCACACTCAAACCTCAGTGTTCATAACAGCAAGGGAGCTCAGGAATCCTTTCCAGCATACTTCGCAACATCCTGCCTCCTCGCATATGCTATTTATCAATCTTTTTCCCGGGTCTTTTTCCCTCCTTTGGGGATTTTCGCAGCTCTCTTAATCCCTAATTTTCAAGGGCTTCCAGTGGCCAAATCTCTGATTTTCCACTTCTCATAATCATCCTAGAGGCAGTTCCAACATTTTCCCCACTCATGGAGTCATGGTCAGCTGATTTTTAACCTGGCTATTCCATTTGTCCTCCTGCAGTTAATATAAATATTTTGTTGTGATACAAGTGTCATAGTCAAATAGTTAGTTGATTTCAAACAAATATCTGCTCAATAGTCACAATAATTAAATACAATTATTAAATTCGAAATTCAGAATTTCCATAAATGGCAAAAATTTTCCAGATTCGAATTTGCCAAAAACGGAAATAACTTTCCAGCATACAAAAATAAAAATATTTTATTTTTAGGGGATGTCACATGGTGGTAGCCAGACTTTAGATCAATCTTACTGAAGTATTTGGCCCCCATGAGTTGATTAAGGAGGTCGTCGATTTGGGGAGTCGGGTATCGGTTTCTGACTGTGATTTTATTCAGAGCCTGATAATCAAGGCAAACTCGCCAGGTTCCATATTTCTTCTGTAACAACATGATTGGACTCTTGCAAGGTGATGAGCTAGGACGGATGTGCCCCTTATGGAGAAATTCTTGGATCTGTCACTTGATCTCCTCATTCTCTAATAGAGAGTGGCGATAGACTGGCCCAATGGACAGTAGTGCGTCGGGGGTCAAATCGATGGGGTGCTTGACCTAGCAGTACAGAGTTACCCCGATAGGCGAGGATAAGATATCTGAGTATTCTTCCATGAACTTATATACATTCTTATGATGTGTGGAGAGGTCAGCCGCAGAGACCCTGGATGTGACTGTGATTTTTCTCTCATTCTGAGAGTGGATCATGAAGAAGACAAACTTCCTCGTTTGAGAGATCACCTTCCTGCATTTCTTAGCAAAGATCAAGGAAATAACACTAGGTGGGACAACCTCGGGTATCATGTACAATTTCCTGTTCAAGGTAATAATAACACTACGAGGCCTAGACTCATATACAACATGACGTTTCCATAAATAAAGTTGGCCCAAAAGAACATCACAAACTTCGAGAGGATCAACATCACACAATACCTCGTCTTTTAAGGGCTTGATGTCGTACGATAGTCGACACTGTTGGTTGACGTGGAGATCTCTTCATTGGTGGAGCCATCCAATGGTGTAGGGTTGTGGGTGCGGCATTGTCGGTAGGTCTAGCCACTTGACGACCTCTACTGAGATGAGGTTCTTCTGGCTACCACTATCAACGATGAAGTGCAGTGGGGTGCCTTTTACCCACATCTGTGAATGGAAGAGGCTCTCTCCTTCTTTTTCCTTGTCTGGTTCACCATGTTGGAGCTTGGTGGTAGCAACGGTGGCACTGGGTTCCATGTCAATGATCCGTCTTCCCCTTTCTGGTTCTGATTCTGAGTCAAAACCCACATATGATTCACAGGCCTTCACTTTGGCCACTAGCATATTCTTTGAGTGATAGTCAATAGTTTTATGCCAAGGGCTCTTATGGAAGTTGCACCACTTCCCGATACCTTTCTTTGTCTTTCCAATGTCCGTATTTTCTTGCGTCTTGGACTGGATGTCCTGATACTATCCATAATTGCTTTGTCCTTTGTTTTTTGGGTTGGGGTCACCCTTTCCTAGATTTTATTGTGAGGGGTTCCCCAGCCCAAATTGTCGCGTATTTTGTTTGAGCTTCTGCTCGATTTTGACAGCATATAGGTAGGCCATGCCCAAGGATGAGATGTCCAGAAATTACATTTTGGTTTGGATGTATCTATGAAGAGCACCATGATACTTGAGCACAATATGTCTCTCCGAATCTTTGATACCCAAGGGCATGACCAACCATTCAAAAAGGCCTTCCTTTGACTTGAAGGCAGTCTTCCATACATCTGCCTGTTCTATCGGGACCTGGTGTGTAATGTACCTAAAAAATTGTCACAAAAAAATAATTTTGTTTGTACAATGATCCTGGCATAGTTTCGAGATTCAAGAAATTAAGTCTTATGTTATAAAGCTTGAGTTTGAAAGTTTGTTAGATACCTTACTGTCGTTGATTGTCTTTACTATGCAACTTAAAACTTCTTACTCGACGATACAATAAGTGTTTACTCCTCCCTTCAACGTTATTTAAAGTCTTGTAAAAATTACCAATATTTTCTTATTTGATGATGTCTTTAACACCAACACATATTTAACTATACGAGCGATGTGTAAATAGGTCTATTACTTCCATACCTCTAATCGGGAGGAAGATTCTCAATCAATGCACCACAACTCCCGAAATCGCAAAAAGTAACCAGCAAGTCAGGATTTCGGAGTTTGGGATTTCACGAGTACAACAACCAACATCAACGCACAAAAATTCCCGAAATCGTGAAAAGTGACCAGCCTTTCAGGATTTCGATGTTCGGGAATTCACGAATACAACAATTAACAACAACACACCACAGCTCCTGAAATCGCGAAAAGTGACCAGCATTTCGATATTTCGGAGTCCGGGCTTTCACGAGTACAACAGGAAAACAACAACATATACAAACCTCCGAAAAGAAAACAAGGGAAGGCTGGACTAGCGCTTCGAGGATTCGGGGTTCGGAACTTTGTGAATTCAAGTGTCCTAAACTTCAACATATACGAACTTTTGAAATTCGAAAAGAAAGGTGAAACCCACATTTCGGTATTTCGGGGTTCGGAACTTTGCGAGTTCCAGTGTCCAACACCAACATAAACAAACTTCTGAAATGCGAAAAAGGAAAGGTGGGGCCCGCATTTCGAGTTTTTGGGGTTCGGGACTTTGTGAGTTCAAGTACCCAAACAACAACATCTGTAAACTCCCCAAATACGGAAAAGGAAAGGTGAGACCTGCATTTCGGAATTTCGGGATTCGGAATTCCGCGACTTCAAAATCCAAAACATCAAACACAAACAATTCCCGAAATTGCAAAAAGAAACGTTGAACTAACAATTTAGGATTTCAGGGTTCGAGGTTTCGGGGTTTTCAAAAACCAAACAACAACACACAATCACTTTCGAATTTCGAAGAGGTGAAACAATTTCTGAAATTGCGACAAGGAACGAGGAACAAACATTTTTGGATTTCGGGGTTTAGGGTTTTCAAAAACCAAACAACAGCACACAATCACTCCCGAATTCCGAAAAGGTGAAACAATTCCTGAAATTGTGAAAAGGAACGAGGAACTAACATTTCAGGATTTCAGGGTTCGGGGTTTCGGGGTTTCAAATGTCAAACCACAACACACAACAATTCCTGAATTTTGAAAGGTGAAATAAATCCCGAAATTGCGAAAAGGAACGAGGAACTAACATTTCAGGATTTCGAGGTATTGGGGTTTCAAATGTCAAACAACAGTACACAACAATTCCCAAATTCTGAAAAGTGAAACAATTCCCAAAATTGCGAAAAGGAACGAGGAACTAACATTTCGGGATTTCGGGGTTCGGGGTTTCGGGGTTTCAAAGGTCAAACAACAACACACAACAACTCCCAAATTTCAAAAGGTGAAACAATTGCGAAAAGGGATGAGGAACTAACATTTCGGGAATTTTGGGTTTGGGGTTTCAAATGTCAAACAACAACACACAACAATTCCCTAATTTTGAAAGGTAAAAGGGTGTGGGACCAACACTTTGGGATTTTGGGATTCGGGGTTTCGGGGTTTTCAAATGCCAAACAACAGCACACAACAATTCCCGAATTTTGAAAGGTAAAAGGGTGTGGGACCAACACTTCGGGATTTCGGGATTCAGGGTTTTCAAATGCCAAACAACAACACACCACAATTCCCGAATTCCAAAATCATAAAGACTTAAGAATTTTACATGCACAGAAGGGTACAAAAGGATAAAAGTTTTCCATAAGGGAAATCTTTAAATTCATCATAGACCTCGACTAAGGAAAGGGGTAACCCATTCTCAAACGAAAAGAAAATAGGGAAAGAAAAAATCTTCCGAAGGCGTCGATTCTCAAGATTGTTTAGTATCCAAAGAAAAACAAAAAGGGTTTCCAAAATTCTTTAACTCCCGAATWTTTTGTCATTCTATACACATCTAGTATATTGTTTGCATACTSTTAGAGAATATTRTCAGATACATAACATCGGATAAAAATTTCAAACAGAAAGTGGGAAGAAATCGTTATAGATYCRATTTAATCAGACACAATACACCAGATGGAARAAAAGGGTCATACAGAYAGAGAATGTAACTTAYTCCAGTTCAKATTCAATCGATACATAACATCAAAAGACATAKYCATTCATAATGGAGAGGRAAAAATTAACATATCTRAATCCAATCYGCRGGAAGAAAAAAGGAAGAGCCACGTTCCTCCCAACCGTARAACAGGGTAGCCAAATCTACTTGCCCGATTCACCCCCTAGCCTGACCATGAATCCATGAGGGCGAACTTGGAAAACTCCTCCTCAACAATGTCCTTCAATTCCAACAGTTATCCTCTTACCTCACACTTACTCAACAGTGCTCATAACAACAAGACAATTCTATTTTAGCAGGCACCTCTTGCCTCACACTCAAACCGTAGTGTTCATAACAATAAGGGAGCTCAGGAATCCTTTCCAGCATACTTCGCAGCGCCCTGCCTCCTCGCATATGCTATTTATCAATCTTTTGCCTGGGTCTTTTTCCCTCCTTTGGGGATTTTCCCAACTCTCTTAATCCATGATTTTCCGAGGCTTCCAGTGGCCAAATCTCTAATTTTCCACTTCTCATAATCAGCCTAGAGGCAGTTCCAACATTTTCCCCACTCATGGAGTCATGGTCAGTTTATTTTTAACCTAGTTGTTCCATTTGTCCTCCTGCAGTTAATATAAATATTATGTTGTGATACAAGTTTCATAGTCAAATAGTTAGTTTAGTCCAAATAGATCTCTTCTCAACAGTCACAATAATTAAATACAATTATTAAATTCAAAATTTAGAATTGCCATAAATGGAAAAAAAAATCCAGATTCGAATTTGCCAAAAATGGAAATAAATTTCCAGCACACAAAAATAAAAATATTTTATTTTTAGGTGATGTCACATCCTTTCCCCCTTCAGTAAAACACTTTCCTTAGTGTTAGTTCCTTTCCTGGAATAGGATTGGATGAGATTTTCGCAAATCTCCATCTAATTCCCAAGTGGCCTCCTCAGGACTAAAGTGCTTCCATTGCACCTTTACCTGAGCGACGACTCGGTTCCGAAGTGCGATTTCTCTCTGGTCCAGAATGCACAGGGGTTCCACCTAGAACTCGCCTTCGGGTTCCATCTGCACCAAGTTCCAATCAATCATATGAGTAGGGTCATGAATATACTTTTGCAACAAAGAAACATGAAATACATTATGAATTCTTAGATTAGCTGGAAGTGCAAGTTGATATGCTACGGGTCCAATTCCAGATAGTATCTGGAAGGGCCCACAAAACCTGGGTGCTAGCTTGGCCTAGTTCCCTAACTTTAGAGAGATTTTCCTGGCTTTGACCTTCAAGTAAACATGGTCTCCCACTTGAAATTCCAAGTGTCTTCTTTTCTGATCTGCATAGCTCTTTTGTTTGTCCTATGCTTATTTCAAGTTCTGTTGTACCCTTTTTACCATGTTCTCCATTTCTTGGAGCATCTTTGGTCGAACCATGAGTCTATCAGCCAGGTTATCCCAGCTAATTGGAGTTGTACATTTTCTACCATACAGTATTTCGAAAGGGCTCAACTTAGCCGAAGTTTGGTACCCATTGTTATATGCAAATTCTACCAAATGTAGGTAGTCTTCCCACTTGTTTGGCTTTGTTCTTACATACATGTGGAGCATATCCTCTATGATTTGGTTTTTCCTTTCAGTATGTCCATCTGTTTGTGGATGATAACTCGTACTGAAATTCAGATTAGTATTTATCTCTACAAACAATTCCTTCCAAAAAGCGGATGTGAATTTTACATCTCTATCTGAAATCACCATTTTAGGAATACCATGCAGTCTAAAAATTTCTTTCATGGATATTTCAACAATATTAATAGCTTTAAAAGTAGACTTTACAAGAATAAAGTGTGCAGATATACTGAGTTTATCGATTACAACCATGATTGAATCATTATGTTTCTGAGTTTTAGGAAAACATGTTATAAAGTCCAGTGATATGGTCTCCCATTTCCATTCTGGTACGGGTAATGGATGTAATAGGTCGGCTGAATGCTGGTGTTCAGTCTTAACCTGTTGACAATATTAGCACCTAGCCAAGTACTCTACTATTTCACTCTTCATGTTAGGCCAGTAAAATATTTTTCTGAGTGTTGTTATTATTTTCTAGTAGCCTAGACGGCCATAATATGGTTTCTTATGCACTTCGTCTAAAATAGTTAATTTTATCTCTGCTGAATCTGGTATGTACAGTCTGTTTTTAAATCTTAAAAGTCCCTTCTTGTCAATACCTATATTTGGCCTATCTGGGTTTGCGATACTATTTTGAAATTATGCCATCATCTTAGTGAAATTTCCGTCGTTAACACCTGTCATTCTTATTCTTTGTTCCAGATCACTTCCTGCCTTGCTGATATTTATCTCAAATAACCCATGGATTTTGTGGCTTAAAGAATCTGCTACTTTATTTTCCTTACCCTTGATACGTCTGACCTCAAAGTCGAATTTGCTCAGGAAGGCTAGCCACCTTGCTTGTCTTGCATTAAGGTCTGGTTGGTTAAACATATATTTCACCCCGCTATTATTCGTCAATAGTAAGAATTTTCTGCCCATTATATAGTGTCGCCACATCTTTAAGGCATGTATTACTGCTGCCAATTCTAAGTCATGAGTGACACAATTTCGCTCATGTTCCTTTATTTTCCAGGACTCATAACAAATCACGTGACCTTCATGAGTTAGAACACCACCTAGTCCCTCTTTACTTGCATTAACGCATACTGTGAAGTCTTTATCTGGGTCTGCTACCTTCAAGATGGGCGTCAATGTCAATAATTCTTTTAGTTTGTTAAAACTGTCTTGACACTTTTGCGACCAGTTAAACTTGGTCCCTTTCTTTTGTAATGAAATGATAGGGTAGGCTATCTTGGAGAACCCTTCTATAAATCTGCGATAATATCCGATGATTCCCATGAATGACCGGATATCTGCCACATCCTTAGGCACTAGCCATTCCATAATGGCTTTTATCTTTTCCGGGTCTATGGCAATACCTTCCGAGGAAATGACATGTCCTAAATATTGTATTTCTTTTTGATAAAAATCACATTTGTCGAATATTGTGTATAGTTTCTATTTCCTTAGTGTTTGCAGAACTATTCGTAAGTGTTCATCATGTTCCTCCTCCATTTTAGAATAGACCAGAATACCATCGATAAATACTACTATGAACTTGTCTAAGTACTGGCTGAAAATGTTGTTCACCAAGCACATAAATGTGGTTGGTTCATTAGTSAGTCYGAAAGGTATGACTACAAACTCGTAGTGTCTGTATCTTGTTCGAAAAGATGTTTTATTTATGTCCTGGTCCTTTATCCTAACTTGATGATATCCAAATCGTAAATCCAATTTTGAGAAGATCTTGGCCCCACCAACTTGATCGAACAGATCATTTATCCTGGGTAAGGGGTATTTGTTCTTAATGGTTAATTTGTTCAGTTGTCTATAATCGATACATATTCTTAGAGTACTGTCTTTCTTTTTCACAAAGAGGACTGGTGAACCCCTTGGTGAGACACTTGGTCTGATATACTCTTTGTCCAACAATTCCTGTAATTGTATTTTTAATTCTGTCAGTTCTGGTAGACTCATTCGGTAAGGCGCTTTTGAGATGGGGGATGGTCCGGGTAGTAAGTCTATGGAGAAATATATTTCTCTCCTAGGAGGTAATTATGGTATCTCATCAACAAACATGTCTCTGAAATCACGTAGGACAACAAAGTATTCTATCTTGGGATTATCTTCTTTTTCTAATAGATTCGTTACTTGGATGGCGTAAACTTGACATCCCTTTCTAATACATTTCTTGAATTTCATC
>ML877922.1:1212-17490 GCA_009831015.1 Picea engelmannii
TATATATATATATATATATATATATATATATATATATATATATATAATTTTCTCCTTTTAATATTATCAAGTTTGATTTATCTTTAACTTCAAATTATAAGTTCAAAGGTTTGGTTTATCTTAAATTTAAATGATCAAGTTCAATATATGGAAATGTAAATTTTTTGAAATTAATGTAATTTTTTTTTTTAGAAAAAACTAAATTCCAAAGGATTGGTTTTTATTTAGATTTTTTAGAATTTGACTAAGTTAAAATTAAGTTGAATTTATACTTATTAATAACAATTTATTCATTATTAAAATTTATTTTTAATAATAAATTATAAATATAATAAAAATTAATTAATTAATATTTATATATATAATTATCTTTATAAAAATTTATTAATAGTAATGATATTAAAAATAGAAAAAATAATACATAACAGTTTTTAATACTTAATAATCCAATTTTTGTTATCATTATCATTAATAATCTATTTTTTGTTATCATTATCATCATAAAAATGTTTAGATATTTTGGTTATTACTATCATTATAAAAAGGTTTAGATATTTTAATTATCATTATCATTATAAAACGATTTAGATATTAAGTTAGTACATTTCCCATCATTTATATATTATATAATAAATCTAAAAAAATTATGCTATATTAAATCATTAGCTTCACGAAAATTTATGTTCAACAATACATTGATTAGAAATTTGATTTAATTCTCTTAAAATGATGAAACCACACTTTTTCTCTCATTATTATTATAAAAAACATTGATTTGAAATTTGATTTAATAAAAACATTGATTAGAAATTTGATTTAATGCTTTTAAAATTTGATTTGATTTATTTATTTATTTTTATTAATAAATATAATAAAAATTAATTAATTAATATTTATATATATATAATTATCTTTATAAAAATTTATTAATAATAATGATATTAAAAATAGAAAAAATAATACATAACAGTTTTTAATACTTAATAATCCAATTTTTGTTATCATTATCATTAACAATCTACTTTTTGTTATCATTATCATCATAAAAATGTTTAGATATTTTGGTTATTACTATCATTATAAAAAGATTTAGATATTTTAATTATCATTATCATTATAAAACAATTTAGATTTTAAGTTAGTACATTTCTCATCATTTAAATATTAAATAATAAATCTAAAAAACTTATGCTATATTAAATCATTAGCTTCAAGAAAATTTATGTTCAACAATACATTGATTAGAAATTTGATTTAATTCTCTTAAAATGATGAAACCACATTTTTTCTCTCATTATTATTATAAAAAACATTGATTTGAAATTTGATTTAATAAAAACATTGATTAGAAATTTGATTTAATACTTTAAAAATGATGAAACCACACCTTTTCTCTCATTACTATTATAAAAAGGCTTGATTTTAACTTAGTGAATTGTTCTTATCATTTAAATATTAGATGATAAATCTAAAAAAATTATGCTGTATTAAATCATCAGCTTTAAAAACTTAAATTTATACTAAACAATATAATAAATCATTAAATTCATGATCAGAAATTTGATTTTATATTTTTAAAATGTTACAACCTAAAAAATTATGCGATATTAAATCATTAGCTTTAAAATAAATTATACTCAATAATAAAATTTAGATTCCATAATTTATATTCAACAATAAAACTTTGATTCCATATTCTTAAAATTTTAAAACAAAAAACTTTGATTCCATACTCTTAAAATTTTAAAATTAAATCATTAGCTTTAAAATAAATTATACTCAATAATAAAATTTAGATTCCATAATTTATATTCAACAATAAAACTTTGATTCCATATTCTTAAAATTTTAAAACAAAAAACTTTGATTCCATACTCTTAAAATTTTAAAACCATTTTATGTTTGATTTGAACTTAGTAAATTGTTCCTATCATTTAAATACTAGATGATAAACCTAAAAGAATTAATTTATATTGATTAGAAACTCATAAAATATTAGAAACTCATAAAATATTAAAACCATAAAAAAATTCTTAAAATTTTAAAACATAAAACTTCCATACTCTTAAAATTTTAAAACCATTTTATGTTTGATTTGAACTTAGTAAATTGTTCCTATCATTTAAATACTAGATGATAAACCTAAAAAAAATTATACTATATTAAATCATTACCTTCAAGAAAATTTATATTAATTAAAAACTCATAAAATATTAAAACCATAAAAAAATATGTTTGATTTGAACTTAGTGAATTATTCCTATCATTTAAATATTAGATAATAAACCTACAAAAATTATATTATAATAAATCATTAGCTTCAATTTTTTTTTTTATACACATTGATTAGAAATTCATAAATCAAGTTTTTAAAATGTTAAAACCCTAAAAAAATTATTCTAAGAAAATTTATATTCAGTAATAAAAATTTGATTCCATACTCTTCAAATGTTAAAACCATTAAAAATTTATATATTAAATGATCAGCTTCAACAAAATTTATACTCAGCTTCAACAAAATATATACTCAATACATTGATTAGAAATTTAATTTCATACTCTTAAAATATTAAAACCATTAAAGCATTGTGGAAATTAAAATTATTTTAAATACCATAATATATTTCTCTGAATACTAGCATTAAATAAATAATAAATCAATGTTTACTATTGATATTAAATACAATGTAAGTAAATACATTAAATAAATACTATGTAACCAAGTAGTTTTTACTCTTCATTTTTCATTTATGTATATTTTAGTAGATCTAATGGTTAAGAACATGTGTTTCTTCTTAAAAAGTCATAGGTTCAAATTCAGAGGAGATATATACTTTTATAGACTTTGCCAGTGAAATCGCTGGACAGAGGAAATCCCTTGTCCAAAATTAAATTATTATTATTATTATATAGCTTCGCTGCTACTGTATTTACATTTTACTCCACGGTTCTCAATGTATATCTCAGTATTTATTGTTTCACTGATGGCTGTCTATTGATGGGTGTTTATGGATGACCCTGCCCAGGCAGCTGTTAAATGGCTTGTTAGTACAACTGTATTTACATTTTCCGTACAGTTCTCATTCCATTTCATTAAAATTCAAGCTATTTGTGATTACAGATGCTTAGACAAGGCAGCCATTAAAACTGCAGAAGACCCAACGAGCTCCAAGGTCTGCACTGTGACTGAAGTGGAAGAAACGAAGCTTGTGATAAGACTCTTTCCCGTCTGGTTGGCTAACATCATACCGAGCACGATGGTAACGCTGGTAGGCACGCTGTTTGTGAAACAGGCTGCGACACTAGATAGGCATCTGGGCAATTCCACGAGCTTCGAAATCCCAGCAGCTAGCACCTCGGCCTTCCTCACTCTATCAATGCTAATAACAACGGTGATCTATGACAGAATATTGGTCCCCATCTTCCGAAGATTTACAGGGAATCCCAGAGGCATAACATCTTTGCAGAGGATGGGAGCAGGCATGGTAATCCAGATTATTGTGATGGTCATAGCAATTGGCACAGAAATTAAACGATTAGACGTGATCAGAGATCACGGGCTTGAACATAACATGAAGGCAATTGTGCCCCGAAGCATATACACTCTGATTCCACAGTTTGCACTGATGGGCTCAGCAGATGCATTGTTAGATATCGGCAAAATAGAATTTTTCTACGATCAAGCACCAGAAAGTATGCAGAGCCTCGGAACTTCACTGTACACAAGCTCTCTCGGAGTGGGTTCCTTCATGGGTAGCTTTCTGCTGACGGTTGTGAGTAATATCACAGGACGAAGGGGCCATAAGGGGTGGATTCTCAATAATCTGAATGCATCACGTCTGGATTATTATTATGCATTCTTAGCTGTTCTTAATTTCCTGAACTTCATTTTTTTCTCGTTGGTCTCTTATTGCTACGAATATAAGAGGGAAACCAATGAGGCTTTCGGGAAAGATCCAGAGAAGGCAATAGAGATTGTAGCTCTCGGGAAACAGAAGGATGAGGAAGTGATTGGGATTAGCACTGCACTGAATTATTATAAATAATTGGGAATAGCACTGCACTGCTCTGCTGAACTGAGATTAGGATGAGAGAGTATTTAGGATTAGCTGTTTAGTTATTATAAATAAAATGAGATGACATTGACGTCCATTTTCCTCCTTCGTCTCTGTCCAACTCATAAAGCCTTGTACTTCATTTTGTTTTACAGTCTGTTTGACCACAGTATAGAAAATCGACGCGGAAGTGAATTTTCCACTATCCAGTAACACGACATCATGATGGAGTACAATTTTACTTTCCTTTGCCCATGGAAAAAGTTGGAGATGTATTTATATTTAAATATAGGTTGTCTAGTTGTTCCACTAAATGGTTTTTTAGTTGGAATTTGGCAATATAAATTGAGAAGAATCACTAATTTTTGTTGTTTAAAATCTATTTTTGAATACAGAAATGGATTCATAGTGTTGAAAAACTCCTCAGATTATACAGAAATAATCATACAAAGCTAACAATTTCTTACCAGATTTCGGGTAAATATCCCCTAAAAAAATCTAAACGTTTTGTAGAACATTTTGCCTTCTTGATATGCTATTGGATCTATGTCCCTTTCTTTTAGAACACTCAAATTATACAGAAATAATCACTCAAATTTACTAATCTAACTATTTCTCATAAAACATTTAAGACCATGTATTTATCAACTTAATAAAAAAAGTTGAAAGAATATCACCACTAATACATAGCTTCACTCAATCCGGTCGTGTACTTGTTGAAAGGATCCACTCTAAAACACCATAAAATTGGTTGAAATAGACGTTGCTTATGTTCTCTATCCTTTAAAAAAAAAGTTAAAAATTTAATAAAAACTTTCCATTTTTATAACTGAATTTTACAAGTTAATCAATATAAAATCAAATCTTAATTAAAAAATAGATAATATTTTTTTTATTATTGATATATTTTCAATTTAATAATATAAAATCAAATCTTAATTAAAAAATGGATACTAAAAAAGAGTTATATTGATATATTTTTAGATACATATAATAATAATAATAATAATAATAATCTATTGACTGGTAAAGTCTACGAAGGTATACATACCCTACCCCCTTCTCGATTTGAACCTGTGAATTTTTAAGAGGAAACACATGTTCTTAATCGTTAGGCCCACTCAAGTTGTATTCTTAAAAGAAATGTTATAAACTTAAAAGAAATTTACAATTTTTGTAATTTTTGTAATTGAATTTTATAATTTCATTAATTCAAAATCATAATTTTCATATAAACTTAATAAAAACTTATTATTTTTTTAATTGAATTTTACAATTTCATAAATATAAAATCATAATTTAATTAAAAATAGATAATTAATAATAAAAAAAATGTATATTAATATATTATCATATACATATAAGCTTTTCTTTGTAAGTAAATTTTACAATTTTAGGAATATAAAATCAAAATTCAATTAAAAATAAATAATTAAAAAACAAAAATATATAAACTTTGTAATTGAATTTTACAATTTTATAAATATAAAATCAAAATTTGATTAAAAATGGATAATTAAAAAATATATATATTAAAAATATATATACTACTTTTAATTTAAGGAATTAATTCAATTATTATTAATAATGTCCTTATTGTATTTTTCAAATTAATTAAAATAAATATTATTTATATTCTAAATTTTTAAAACCTATAAATTTAATTACTTATAATTTTAATCACAAAATTTTATCATTTAATTTTTATATATATGAAAACTCAATTTATTCTCATCGATATTGTTGCATTTTTAGTATTATCTAATTGTTATACCCTCCCCTAATATAATAGCATGTTTTTTTTATAAGTTTGCTACTAAGGTCATTGTATTTAATTTGAAAATATTGCCAGCTTTGATTTGTTTTAGATTTCAAACAAAATTTAATTTGAAATTATTGAATATCGATATTGTTGCATTTTTAGTATTATCTAATTGTTATACCTTCCCCTAATATAATATATAATAGCATGTTTTTTTATAAGTTTGCTACTAAGGTCATTGTATTTAATTTGAAAATATTGTCAACTTTGATTTGTTTTAGATTCCAAACAAAATTTAATTTGAAATTATTGAATATTCATGCATTTTTAGCATTATCTAATTGTTATACACTACCATAACATAATAGCATGGTTTTTTATAAGTTTGCTACTAAAATTATTATCATAGTATTTAATTTTAAAATATTAAATGTGTGAAACTTGATTTGTTTTAGATTTGAAATAAAATTTAATTTGAAATTATTGAAATTAATTTAATTTAAAATTATTGAATGTATCAATTTGATTAAACAAAATTATTATATAATATATAATTGATTTATTAATTATAAAATAATAATTAGAAATTTTAATTATTTAAATTTAAGTGTATCTTTAAAAAAGTCATTTTTCATGATTTGAATATAAATTATAATGATTATGTTTTTTCACATACAGTATTCATGTACCTTTCCTTATCCATGTATGTTGCCTCCTACACATCATAGTTATATTGACCAACATTTCCCTAATAATTTAAAAATAGAATTTATTATTTAACTTGTTTATATATTAAAAGACTTGATGCATAAAAAGAGTTTTCAAAATCAATGATTTGTAAATTGTAGTGGATATTTTATTGGAACTGTTTGTGACAACAAATCTTGAAAAATTTTAAAAATATTTTATCGTGCAATTTATTTCATTAGATATCACATTTGCTAATAGTAGTTTAGTGTTGAAATTTATGGATATAACTGAAATTCAAAATGAAAGAACAAGCCAAAGAACACACCATCTACACAAATGAACAAAAAATGTGACCTACAAAACCCAATATATTTCTCCAGCTAGAAGGTGAGGCCTATGTTCTGCTCTCATTTCTTTAGTTATAAAATGCAAGTACAAAGAAAGGGGCACTCTATGGAGTTGTGTTTTACACTTTGGTCTTAATGGCTACTAGAAAATTCTCTTACTCCTTTACTGTACTCTCAAATCCCACTCTTAAACACTCTTATCAACTATGGAACAAGTACAATGATAAAATAATGGAACCCCTTCTATTCCTAGTCGTTGTAATGTACTCAAACCCCTAGTTGGGCCATGTTACTACCAAATTGACTAACATGTCGATTTAAAAATACATGCAACATGACATACATGAATGCTATTGTCATGAATAATTTAAAAACATGAATGCATCCATTTAAACATGCACAACTTCCATTAAATGCTTACAATCACATTCATACTTATAAATTACAGCGTAAATGAAACATTTATCCACAACATTAAAAAATAAATAACACAATGATCAAATAACTTATCTTTCAAAATGTTTTACACAATTCGTTGTAGAAAAAGGATGTTCCTCCCAATCGTAGGCTTTGTTGCACTAGTTCTCCTTGCAACAATTCAGACATGATCTAGGGATATGAGTCTACAAATAAGAACAAGATCATGTGGGTGTTTATAGTCTACTGTAACCACTCAAATACTGATTAAAAGATAGTGACACGACTTCTACAACAATTCAAACCAACCATCTCTCTTCCCCATCAACCGACACAACCCGAGGGATGATATTTACTTGTTTGCACCGCAGTCCCTCAGACAATCTCCATCCCCTCTGAGGCTTCAACATAGACCTAACAAGAATCTCTCTATTGGGAGCTCTAGGAAATCCATTTGCAGTAGGAGTGCTCCATAAATTGATCAACAACCTATAATTTTCTCATGCATTAGCATATTTTTCATTTTATGCATTAGCCTTTACATAATTACAACACGCATCTTTATAGGCTTTAAAACAAGAAAAACCCTAAAGACTTGGTACCAAAAAATGGTTACATATCCATGTATATCATTGCCTACAAATCTTGCAAATCCCGAGATTCTGTTATAGTCAACTCCAAGTTGGATTACCAGTCAACTACCGGTCAACCTTCTTTAGGTCCCTAGTCGATTGTCTCACATTCACGCTTCGACCTCTTGTCAGTTGACTTGTCGTCAATATGTTCAACTTTGACTTTACCTGGTCGACTACCTCGATCTTCGACCTTTTGTCGATCCACCTCAACCTTCGATGGTCAATTGATTCACCTCGACTAGACTTTCACTGCAAGGAATATAACAACCCAACATTCTCCCACTTGTTGTCTTCTTTGCTGAAATGAGAGATTCCTGAACTTTTGTTCATAGACCCAGGGAAGCAATACCCATTGCGTCTCCATAGCAAGAGAAATTCACAAAACTCACAGACTTGGTCAATGATTCTTTTATTTTTTACAACGTGTCTACTTTCTCTAGTAGCACCGTGTTACTTTCCACCATAATTCGTATGAAATGATATTATACATCAATGTGCTTAGTCTTCGAATGATAAGCAAGGTTCTTTGCTAGAAATATTCTTCTTTGACGGTCACAACTTACCTTCATAGCTCTTTGTTCAAACCTGATTCCCAAACACAACCTTTGCATCCATATCGCTTATTTGCTTCCATGAGTGGCCGCCATGATCTGGATTTTATGAGTAGAACGAAATGAATACAAATTATTAAAATATGCTTAACAAAAAATCATAGAGATATAGTAAAACTGGTTTTCTATTCAATAAGGAAATAAGATGAAACTGTAAAATGCAGTGGAAAACAAACTTGTTGGAATGGTGGTGGCTTATCTTTGAGAAGAGATGTGACGACTATGCTCATTCGCAAGAAAGTCACTACAATGAGGCTCTGAAGGACTTTTTACAATAAAAATGAATGCCAAAACCTAGACATCCAAAAACCTAAACCTAGGAGTTGAAGCGCCAAAAGTCATGTGGGCCATGTTGGGGTAATTTAGTACATCAACTTCTCGGGGTCGTAACTTTTTCATATGATCTCTGTTTTAGGCACACGATATCCCGTTGGAAAGGTATAATCGAGAAGAACGATTTTCGACTGGCCCAAGTCAATGCCTATGATAGTCAACTGGGCCCCAAATCCCCAAAAAACGTTTTTTAGGGCCTCAAAATGACCTCGAAAGTTTGGAACCCGAAAAACTGTCGAAAAATTGCCAAGGTGGAAAACTGCTTTTCGAGCCAGTGGAATAGGTGGGTGGCCACCGATATCCACCTGGATCACGCCATGTATTCAACTTCTGTTGTTGACAAGGCTACAAACTCCTATTGCTTACTCATCCAGCTTATTGTTCCACCGAACATATTGAAGACATATTCGTTGGTCGACCTTCGTCGATCCAGATCTCAAGCCCATTCGGCATTGACAAAGCCATGTACATTTAATTTACCATTATCACCTCTAGGTCATCCTTGGTAGCAGATAACATAGTTTTTCTTGCCACACAAATACCTGAATACTCTCTTGAAAATTGTCCAGTGCTCCTTTATAGGTGTCAACATGTACCTCCTCAACACTCCCACTGCATAGGCAATGTATGGTCAGGTGCAGACCGTCACATACATTATACTACCAACAACAATTACGTAGGGAAAATGTGCCATGTCCTCCATTTATTCCTATGTATTTGCACACTTTTCAATAGTTAGCTTTGCTCCAACAAGAATTGTCACCTTCACTGGTTTGCAATCCTGCATGTTGAATCGTTTCAAAATTGTTTCAATATACTTCGTCTAATTCAACTAGAGCTTTCTAGTGGCTCGATCTCTTTTAATCTCTATTCCCATAATGAAGTTAGCTACATCGAGATCTTTGATTTCTAACTTGGAGGATAACTTCTTCTTCACCTCCTTTATTGTGTCCATGTTGTTTTCAATCAAAAACATGTCATCGACATACAAATATACATATATGAAATTTCCACCTTCTTCCTTGGAATATATGGAGTGATCAACTTTTCTTCTCCCAAATCCCAAACTAAGGATGTATGTGTCGAACTTCTGGTACCACATCCTTGGTGATTGTTTTATACCATAAAGGGATCTTTTCAGTTTGCACACCAATTCTTGCTTTCCCTTTACTGCAAATCCTTCAGGATGTTTCATATAGATTTCTTCTTCTAGGTCCCAATGTAGGAATGTTTTATTCACATCCATATGTTCTATTTCCAGATCAAATGTTGTATCCAGAGACATTCGTGCTCTAATGGAAGTTATTTTTTCAACATGGGAAAAAATCTCACCAAAATTGAGTCCCTCGACTTGGGAATAACCTTTCACCATCAGTCGTGCTTTAAACTTCTTGACTTGTCCTATGACATTCATCTTCTTATTGAATACCCATTTTCTACCAACATGATTTCTTCCAATAGGTAACTTGACTAAATCCCATGTCTCATTCTTGTGCAAGGATTCCATCTCTTCGACCATGGCATCCTTCCAGATTTCACCCTCTGTCGAGTCGATTTCCTCACCGACTGACTTGGGCTCATCATCGATGGAAGTTAACACGAATGCGGAGTGAAATTCGGGTGGAATATACATTTCAATTGGTTTTATTATTCTTTTTAACCTCCTTACCACTAGAGTATGTTGTTCCACCTCTTCCTCAAATTCATTTGACTCATCTGAATCATCTTCTTCGTTCCTCAGTTCAAACCGCATCGTCTCAGGATTATTCTCAATGTGATCAACTTCTTTAGGCTCAGACTTACCTCTACCTTATATGAAGACCACATCTTGATTGTACACTGTTCTCTTGATGAAGGATCCCAAAGATTATATCCTTTCATTCCTCCTTTATATACAATGAAAATATATTTTACTTCCTTCTTGTCCATCTTCCTCCTCTTTTCCTTGGAAACATGCACAAATGCATCACAACCAAATACTTTTAGATGTGCAACCGAAGGATTCTTACTTGACCATACCTCATGTGGAGTCGTGTCAAATAGCACCGACGAAGGAGACATATTTACCAGATATCTTGAAGTGTCGACTTCCTCCGCCCAAAATTATTTTGCGAACCCAGGACCATTGAGCATGCTCCTTGCCTTATCCATCAACGTTCTCTTCAGTCTCTCAAAAACTCCATTTTTTGTGGGTTATATGGTGTGGTATTTTGGTTTTCTATTCCACATTGCTTAAAGAACTGATAAAATTATTTTCCACATAATTCACCACCATTGTCAGTTCTTAACACTTTAATCCTTTTCTCTATCTGGTTTTCCACAATTTCTTTAAAATCCTTAAATCTCTCGAAATCCTCTGATTTATTCCTATGGAATTATATCCATGTCTTCCTGGAAAAATAATCTATGAAGGAGACATAATATAGGGATCCACCAAGTGAATGCACTGTAACCGGGCCAAACACATCACTATGAACCAATTCTAGAATCCCATTTTCCCTTGTCACTCCAGATGGGAACCTCACTTGACTTTGTTTTCCATATATGAAATGTTCACAAAAGTCGAATTCTAAACGACATTAAGGAAACACTATGAGCATACCTTTTCTTTGCATAGATCAAAGTATTTTTTCTCCAATGTGTCCCATCCTCTTGTGCCATAACCTGGCCGAGTCGATTTTATCATGTCTTAACAAGTCGGTTTGTACCGAATTAGCTCAATTCGAGTCAAGTTGAGTTGCAATCGAGTCGATTTTAGGAGCAACAATGTTTTTTCATCCATTCAAGTCAACATTCCCTAATATCTTGCATAGGGTACCAATATGAACTCCTTTCATGAATACCATCACACCTCTGACCATCTTGCATGAATCCTTCTCAAATAGAGTATACACACCTGCATCACTCATCTTGCTGACGAATATCAGGTTTCTTTCCAAATCCGGAATGTGTAGCACACTTGGAAGGGTTATTTTCCTCCCATCCGACAGTATCAGTCGAACTCTTCCTCGTTCGACAATTTTGGTTTTCGAGTCGTCCTACAAGGACACATCACCTTCATCATATCATTCATATTCATAGAACCATTTTCTATGTGGTGTCATATTATAGGATGATCTTGAGTCGATCAAACAAACATATTGATCTCACTGTCTACTGGTTGATGCCAAGTTCACATCACCTCCCTTATCCGGGGTTGTTTTTCTCTCAGTAGACTGCTTCTCGCCAGATCCAACCTTCGAATTACAATAGTTTTTATAACGCCCAACTTTACCGAATTTCCAACATCTTCATATTGATTGAACGAGGGATTTAGATATACACTTCGACTTGAACTTTATACTGGAGAATATTCCTTTATCTCTTTCTATCGGTCGACCTATCACTACCAGAGCATCTTTGGTCGATCCTTCCACGTTCTTCCTTCTCATTTCTTCCAATAATAGAGAAGCAACCAAATCCTATAGAATTAGTGTGGTTGTATTATTCCCAATAACCACGACTAAGATATCCCAGGAGTTTGGAAAAGAACATAATAGGTTGATACACTTCTCCTCCTCAGTGATCTTAATATCCACAGATAATAACTAAATTAACACGGTATTAAACATGTTTACGTGCTCAGTCACCGAACTTCCATCACTCATCCTCAGAAGATACAATTTATTTATGAGAAACAATTATTTACCAGAGATTTTGACTAGTATAATCTTCCCAGCTTGTCCCATAGTTTATTGGTTGAATCTTCACATGAGACACTCAGCATCACCAAATCATACTTCTTTCTCTTCTTTCAAGTTTCTCCCATTCTTCCATCGACATGCCTGTCGGTTGGGTACCTAGATAGATCATTTTCTATTGTTCAAGAAGATCTTCCATTTTAAGCTTCCAAAGCTCAAAATTTTGTCCATTGAATTTTTCTATCTCTATTCTATAACTTCTCGCCATTCTTTACCACAATCTTTAACATAATTTATGACTTACAACTCTTACTGTACCTAAGGTTTAGTTCTCATCTTCAATATTGGTAAATTAATATCTGATACACTCTCCAAATCATAAAACCACTTTGATACAACTTGTCAAACCTTTGATACCACTTGTCAGGAAATGAGAGACACTTCGACACTAAACCTAGATGAAGAGAAGAAGAATTTAATCAAGAACGTAAATGACAGAGAAATCACACAGTACACAAATATTTTACCCTGGAAACCCTAAACTGGGAAAACCATCATTCCTTGAGCATTATACTCTCTTGTTGTCTTATTCAATATGAATAAAAGGTTACATGTCTAACCTTGGTCCACACCTAAGACATAATCAACATCATAACCTCTTTCCTTTGCAAGAATAACTCTGTAGCTAATATGTCTTACATCTACATGTCCAACAACCTACGATTTACTCATCCATTAGCATATTTTCCATTTTATGCATTAGCCTTTATGGCCTTACAACACACATCTCTATGGGATTTACAACAAGAAAAACCCTAAAGACTTGGCATGCAAAAATGGCTACAGATCCATGCATATCATTGGCTACAAATTATGTAAATCCTGAGATTCTGTTACAGTCGACTATAAATCGAATTACCAGTCAACTGACAGTCGACCTTCATTCGGTCTCTAGTCGGTCGTCTCACGCCCGCACTTTTCCCTCTTTTTGGTTGACTTGCCATCGATATCTTTGACTTCAAATTTACCTGTTCGACTACCTCGACCTTCGACCGTTAATCAATTCACCTCGACTAGACTTTCACTGCAACGAATATGACAAGCCAACAATTTTACCTTCTTCCTATGCCTCTATTTCTTCTCTCTTGGATGCCTCTACTAAAAAAACTCATCTATAAGTTTGAGGTTAGGTCATATTATGAATAAAATGGCAAGTGAAACATTGAATACCATTTGCATAAACATAGTTTAGAAGTAGCTCTGTCTTGACAACAAACAAGCATGCATACAACCAAGGGTAAAAAGGGAAGGATAATTTTCAAGACAAACTTTCATTTCTACTATAAAATACTTCATCATTTCATTCAAATGGACATTATTTAAGAACATGGAATTTCAGTGTAATTTCGGAGTATGAGGGGCTTGTAATATATGGAAAGTGAAATAAATGATAAGGAAATCAATGTAATGTCCCCACTTTGGGACATCATGGTATTACACAGTGTTATGATGACCAGGGTAGCCAGTTGGAGATTATAGCAAGTACATGAGATATTGAGGGATATTTTGGGGTCCAGCTTGCATCACTCATCATATTTCATCATTATGATCCATTCCACACAGATTGGCTTTGGTTTCATTGCATTCCTATGATTTCCATGATTTTGAGTATTTTGAGCTATCAGTTAATTAAATTCACTGAAGAGGTCATTTTGGGCACAATAATTGGAGTAACCTCTGAGTGTAATAACTCATTGGAATCGAGAGGAACAACACTACAGGATAGGATGATGAGAAATGAATTTCAGTGGCCAGGGAAGCCACAAGGAGAGATAAGGTGTTTTTCAAAGGTAAAAAGGTTAATTAAGTAATTAAAGTTATTTAATTAATTAATTAATAATTAATAAAATGAAAGTCACTTTGGAGGGACAAGGTGAGCAAGAAGCATAAAGGAGAGGCAAGGGCCTATATTCTATCATTCATGTATGATTATCTTTTGATATCTGGCTTCTAGCTAGTGAGCCCATATCTTGGGGGTTTTGAGGGTTTTGACTTAACAAACCCTAGAGGACGATTCAGTGGTGAAAGATTCCACCTAGCTTGTCCCAAGATTGGTCTCGGGGATGAAATACTCCCCCATACCATTATATTTCATATCTACTCAGTGCATGAGGGTTCTACACTAGCCACAGGCACAAGAAGAGAGAGAGGGTGCACCATTGGTGGTTTCCAACAAGGGGGGCACACCATCCATTGAGAGAAGTTTGTTCCAGGTGATTAGCAGGGTTTTTGGAGATTCTAGCACCTAGGTTTTCATTGCAGGGTCTTGGCCATTAGATCAAGTGCATTCCAGAGGATTTTTATGTGCCATTTGATTTATTGGATGCATTAGATGAATTGGAGGAGAGGAGCACACTTCAGAAAGTGATTTCAACCATTTGGTAGATTAGTTCTTCATCATTTCTCTTGGGACTTCACCAGGGAGGTAACTGAGCCCCAATATACCATTCTAGTGGTTTTGTGGAGCATTTGGAGGCCTCAAGGAGGCTGGCCAAATTATATAGGGTTTCAGGCATCTAGGGGGGTGCACCATTCCTTGGAGGGAAGATAGATCCAAGAGTTTGAGAGGGACCTTAGAGATTTGAGCACCTGAATTGTTATTGAAGTATCCCGACCTACTATTCTACTTAGTTTGGGCTCATTTGGAGGCTTCCTTTAGTTGGGCCGAATTATTGAGGGTCTTCAGTCACCTAACAGGGCGTAGCAGCATCCAGCTTTGTGGTTTGACACTTCATACGACATAGATCTCAGTATTGTAGTGGTCTTCCTTGTTATTCAGCCTTTGGAGGCTTACATTGTCTTGTTAGATCATTTTGTAGCAGCTCTTATTATGTTTATTGGATCCATATGTTGATCATTCTAGATCTGCATCGTTCTTGTATTCAGGGGCTTCTTCTATTTATGAATAATATCAGATCTGAGGTATTTTGGATTGTCTATCATATTGTTGATCTTTCATATGGTTGAGGTATGTTTCATTACTGTATATTCTTGTTTATTGCTGCAAACACACATTAAAGTCATCAATATAACCCAAGCGCAACCTAAGAGACAATAATAAGCAAAGTGTTTGATGAAATGCCACAACCGGAAAAAGTTTAAAAATCATGCAAAAACCTGATGTTCCTGGCATATTGGCTTGGGAACATTACAGTGGTATCATAGCTTAGACTCCTGCCAGCCTAAGGGGTCTTCCATAAAGGAGAAATGGATGAGATATACTGTGAGATAAAATATTACACCCTTAGTGAGGGAACTAGGGCCCAAATAACATTCCAATAGTATATAGCCTTTATTGCATTAATAATGTAAGATCTCTTACAAATATCCACCATGAATGTTCTTCTCTCAAAGAGCTTGCCAAGATGACTTTGACCTGACAAAGACTTAAAAGAACTTGCTGAAATATATCTCTTATATGCTGCCTCTTTATCACTGATGTGCTCCTCTATTGCTTCACCCTCAATCTGCATATGAAAACTGTGTTTCAAAACTGTGTTGCAGAACTGTGTTGAAGAGAGGGTTCGACCTCTTCTTATATAGGCTGAAGAGGGGAAGAGGGGAAGATGGGAAACTCAAAATAGTAACATGATTGCATGCATTAAACATAACTCAGCTTCATGCTTTAGTTCAAACTTAGAACTAGACTTGAGATTGGTTACAACTCAGCTTTACACTTTAGTTCAAA
>WSFP011471620.1:0-17632 GCA_009831015.1 Picea engelmannii
TCACATTTTTTCATAGGTGATGAGTTCAACAGTAATTTGGGTGTTAATTGGCATGTGGTTGACACATAGATATCGTGATATACACCCTCATGTGGAGTTCCACCCCCCCGCTACATGTTTTTATGCATTTTGGATGATGGAGGGGCCTACCATGGGAGCACCTAGCCTTTTTTAGGGATTTCACACTTGTTTCTTAGTTTATTTGGGGATGAATAATCATCCTAAGTGGATCGCTCACCCTCTTGGAACACATGTTTAATAACATGGTTTATTTTATAGATATATTACTTGAGTTGATTGGGGCATCCGCTCTCTTCACGATGTTATTTGCTTCATTTCACGTGGATCTATGATGTTGTTAGGGGTTTGAATTCTCACTCTATGGGATATAAACATTGGCACTTATCTAGAGGGGTGATTATACCTTGGAGATCACACTTGGACTATTTTTATTGGTATTTTAATGAGATATCCACCTTTGGGAGCCACACATGCCACACTTGAGATATTTTACTCGATCTTTGCACATTTTATCTTTCATCCTTGATGGTACATCCACCTTGGGGAGTTCACCTACCACTTTGAGGAGGTCATTGGTTCATATTTTGATGATATATTTTGTGGATTTATTTTCCTTGATGGGATATAGGAGGTCATTGGAGGTGAGGACTTGGTCACATGCCCACTTTGCAGGATTTATCCCACTTTATGGTGATATTATAGTTGGATATTTATACAGGTGGCATAATCGTTGTCTATTCTATCTATTTATAACCTTGTCCACCTTAATTAGTGGACATTGGTTTTTTATGATTTACTAGGTTAGATATAGGGTTTTAGCCAAGGATATTATTATTTTATTGGGGGAGTTGTTGAGCCTAGAACTCTATATAAGAGACTCATCCCTTGGTTATTTATTATTTTTGATTGGATATTATTGAGAGAAACATAGTTATTGATTTGATGAGAACTATGGCCTAAAAATGAGAACTCTATCCCTAAAAATCCATATTTTTGTGTCAAAAAAACCAAAATCAACCCTCGAATAAAAAATCGGTGCTACCAAAATCACTATTTTTTCAAGGTTAAAATTACAACCTTTTTCCACCATGATGTTAAATACCTGTAAAGTTGAAATTAAGAACCTTAAAATAAAATCTCAAATTGAAAAGCAGTGCTCCGAGAATCACCCCCTTTTTATTTTTATTTTGGGGTTATAATTACAACTTGTTTGAAATCAAGGCTTTGAAAACCAGTAGCATTGCAAACAAAAACCTTAAAATCGACCCCCAAAATCAAAAGGGGTGCTACTGGTCACACCCATTTTTTTCAAGATTAAAATTACAACTTGTTTGAAACCATAGCCTTGACAACCAGTACCACTGTGAACAAAAACCTTAAAATCAATCCTTGAATCAAAAAGCGATGTTGTTAGTAACACTTCCTTTTTAATTTCATGGTTAAAATTACAATGTGTTTGATACAATGGCCTTGAAAAGCAGTGCCACTGTGAATCAAAAACTCAATTTCAACTCTCAAATCAAAACATGGTGCTACCTGCAACACCATTTTTTTTTTTTTGGGTCTAAAATCACAAAATTAAGGGAAAAATATTTTGAAAAATGGAAAAAAGAAACAATGAACATTTTAAATTAAAAATAACAATAAAAACGAATTAAAAAAAAATGGAAAATTGTAAATTGTAAATAAAAAAAAACACCCCTTTAGACCCCTCTTCACCCCTCTCCCACCCACATTCCCCTAATACCCCTAAAAAAAAAAAAATAGAAAATTCATGGAATTTCCCTCCACCCACTTTAGACCCCTAATACCCACCCCTCCCTTACTCCTCCCTCCCCCTCCCTCTCCCACCCACATCCCCCCGTCCTACACTCTCGCACAACCCTCAAGTGGCAGGTTAAAAAGGAGTGGCTCCTTTAAGTGGCGAGTTGTAAACGAATATTTCCTTTAAGTGATGAATTGTAAAGGAGGAGCTCCTTTAAGCAGCATATCTACAACGAGTCACTTAAAGGAGTTGTTCCTTTACAACCCATCAATCGAGGGTCATGCACGACGGAGGGGACATGGCGTAGGGAAAGGGCAGGTGGGTGGAAGGGGGAGGAGGATATGGTGAACGAGGGATTGGTAGGAAAGACAATAGAGGTATGAAGTGGGGAGAGGGAGATTTCGGGAATTTCTCTCCCCCCCTTGCTAGAAAATAAACTAAAATAAAATTAATAAGTTTTTTTCTTATAATAAGTTTATATATATATATATATATATATATATATATATATATATATATATATATATATATATATATATTCCAAAACAAAATCCATAATTTTATTTATAGTAAACAAAATTACATAGTCATATGCCACCTAACATTCCAAAAGGTGTTCATCAGTATTTTAGAGTAAAAAAATCTCTTGATAGTTGTCTTTCTTTTACTACAACAACAAGTTGATTCTTGGCCCAAAAAATTACATAATTAGTTACATCTATTAACATTCTATTTCTTTTCTCAAAAAGTTACAAAAACAATTGCATCATTAAAAAGTAAAGTTGTGGCCAATCCTCAGTCATGATAATTACTAGTATTTCTCTATATCCAAGGTGCATGTGTAAAATATATGAAGTGACCAACCTGTAGGATGGAAGTTATCTAGGTACCTCGATCCAAGTCCAATCCAAATTTGAAAATGTTGTATACTATGCTATTTGTTTCCCTCCATATGTGGTATGTAAGAAAGGTAAGGTCATATCTATGAAGTACAAAACCTAAACTATACCAAGTTTGGCTCATACAAACTTCCTCAATCCAAAGGTCAATTGGGAAAATGGAATCATAAGAGTGGGTAAACCTACTGAATTTACTCGTAAGTTCATTGAGGACAAATATTGTGAAGGTAGATCCAACTGGGATCTACAAGGGAATGGTTGGCTTTCCATGTCTCTCTTGGTTAAAGGTAAGGAAAGAGAACAATCATGAGTCAGAGGAGGAGGATGAGGCTATTCATAGGTCAAGGGTAGGATTTCATGGACATAGGGCAAGGGAAACTCAACATCTATACCAAACCTTTCATACTTAACCCTTTTTATGAAGAGAAGGGAAATTTGTTTCATGTTCCTCAAGGTTTGGATTACCAACTTCTTCAGAAAAACTTCCTAAGTGAGGCTCTTCATAAGGTCCAAACTCAACCATGTCAATTTCACTCTCATAGTCGATATCATAAATGGGATCTCCTTCAAAGTAAAAAAAATTAATCCCAATCATGTCCTCATGTGGAAAAATTCATAAAATTCATTATTTGCTTCATGGCATGAAGGAAAATCCACTACTCTTTCAAGGTCCACCTTTTAGAAATTCTCAAAAGTTGGATCATCAAATTCAATATTTTGACAAGGGGAATAGTCACCAAGTCTACACACTCATGTGGATAGGGAAAAAAATTGGTTGATTTCACCGTATAGATTTTCATCAAGGTTCTCTTCATCCATAGACTCACAATGTTGTTCTTCCTCATCAATGTATGCTTCATACCTTTGGTTCTCACTCAGGTTGCATTCTTCACGAAGTGACTCTTCCTCAACATGTTCATCAAATGGTTGTTCATCTTCACATCCATGGTTCTCAATGGAATTGTCAAGTTATCCTTCATCTATGTTCCCTTCATATTCTTGATTATCAAATAATGACCATGTGGAAACATCTTCACTATGAGTTGTAGCAATATATTCTCTATCCTCAATTAAATTCAAAAGGGAATTGTTTCCTTCTATCTTCTTGCTTATTTCAGCCCCCAATTCATGTGAAGTATTCCTTTTAAACTCAAGGAAAAAATAATCAATAACCCATTTTCTCTCATGGAAAAACTCAATCCAATCATCCAATTTTTTTTCTTTAAGGCCTTGCTCATAAGTTTGATTTTCAAAGTCTTCACAATGTGATGATTGTTCTTAAGAATAAAACCCTTCATCTATATCCCTTTCAAGTAATTGGATTTCCATGGGAATGGTTTCAACAATCTCATTTTCTTCTTATTTTCGTAAGGATTCCCAAAGGCTTCCAAAAACATCTTCATACCTTTACGAGGGAGGACCCCAACAATTGAAAAAGGCTTTGAGAAAATCCACATAAGATGATATTTTCTTAGGAGGAATGTAAGTTCTTACCCAAGTCTTTTTCCTCCCATCCAAAGAGAAAAACAAATTGATCCATATATATTCATGTATTGCACCAAGTTTCATAACATATTCCACAAATGACACAATGTGTTGAGCATCATGAAAGCAATTACCATCAAATGTTGGAACATTCATTATCCATGCTAGAGGAATTTCAATTGGATAACCCACAATTTATCTAAAACCAAAACAAGGAAATATTTCATGAAAATCCCAAGGTTCCATTTTCACCCAAATTCAACCTTAAAGCAAAATATGATAAGAGTGGATTCACCAAGGTGAATAATCAAAAGTAAAAAAAATCTTGTTTCACCTTGCAAGTACTCATCCTATAGAATATCTAAGGGAATGGGGCTTCTTCCCTTCAATGGAGTTGATAGATGATATTAAAGGTTGATTTCTCATTAAATTGAATCTTAAAATTCTTAACTCGGGAAGTGGACATTCTCGCTGGCAATGGCGCTCAAATGTTACAACTCAAACTCTCACTAAGGGAAAGTGCCACCCTGTGAAGGAGAGCTTGGGTAAATGGATAGGAAAGCCACCCATTATCACCTTAGTGGCCTTGTCTCTACAATTTAAGGCTAGGTTTTCTAACCTAAGGAGGTTTTTCCTAAAGGGTAAAGATGAATTACTATCGTTTTTTTTGGAAGGGTAAGGCTTAGGACTTGGTTTGACTTGGGGTTTATATTTTCTTTTAGGGGTAGAGTGAATCAAGTGAGAGAAGATAATTGATAATGAGATCAAAGAGGATGTGATGTAAACAACAATGCTTAATTTTAAAATGCTTTGAAATTGAAATTTTTTTATTGCATGCAAATGTGAAATATCAGTGTATCATAGCCATGTACCATTCATCATTTACCATTATTCATCATCCATTCATCAACAAGCTCAATGCTAATTAGTTTGACCAATGAGATTGAACAATATGTATTCTTGTTTAGATCATTCAACACATGATAACCAGTTATGGATTTCACTTAGTTGTGTGTGTTGATTCAGTGCTAAGTACAAAATGAACTTCAATAAATGTAACTAAGAAAAGAAGTATTGATTGACAACAAGGAAAAGAACTAGCAGTTATGTATTATGTCATGAACATATTGCAATACAAAGAGAGATAAAATCAAGATCTATTCAACCATGGTACATAAATACAACATTGTTACTAATGCAAATGTAGTTGTGTGATGATATATAAAGCGAGTCAATAATGCTCTACAATCATGGCATTTTAGCAGTGAATATTATGTCAAAACGCCTCAAATAATGGTGTGATTAAGATAGCAATTAAGTTCTCAAACTTGGGATGTTTATAATTCAAATAATCTGCCAAATAATTCGTTGTTAACCACATTTAAATATAATCTTTGTTTCTCTTAAGACTGGACAACATCAAACTATTATATGCATCATATTAAGACCATGAAACGTTGAGGACAAAACTGCATAAAGATTCAACCAACAAGATTGTATATGTTCTTTTAAGTATGCACCACTGACCAAATAATTAACCTTAGTATTGCAATTTGGAACAAAGGAAGTTAATTTAATTATCATTCAACTTAGGTTATGAGTGTGTTATAATGATTGAAAGAAAAATAGTTTTATGCCCCCATCATCAGGCACAATATCATTGCAGATTAAGATAGTCAAATAAACCCTTGAATAACAATAATGGAGGAAATTGTTAGGAAAATTTAAGAGGTCGTTGACCATTATTTGGCATTGATCTAATCCATAGGGTTATTTGAAACAATAACACACCCAAACGCTTGCCAAAGGAGGGGTTATGTACTATTGACCTCTACAGTTTGGGAAGCCAGAATAAACCCTTGGATGGTGACGAAAGTAGGTGACAATTGGAACATTATAGAATTAATTGGCCCCTTCAATGAATTGGTTTGGTTACTAGAGATAAATATATCATGAATTCCGGTCAAATACCTAATCCTTGGATTATGGTGATTTGTAAATAAAATTGTAAATAGTAGAAATGTAAAGAGTCATAGGTGATAGGAAGAGACACTTAGAAGGTGAAGACCAATGATATTTTGAATGTATATTTATTAAGGCTTCATGTTAATGAAAGATATCAAGTGTGGAGTTACATTCTTTTCCCATACCTGGCCTGTAAGTGTTATCATAGCTAGAGTAGGGTAACTCCATGATTCTCTCCATTGGTCATTTCAACCCCTCTTCTCAGGTGTAGAAACATATTTGGATATTCCTCTGCCAGTATTTCTCCCCTTCCATGAGAGTTAGTCTACCATATGCTCCCTATCCTTCATTGTAATCGCTTGGAATTTCCCTCCTGTTCATTCCCATTCACATTCCTTCGCATTCATGTTCCTTCTCTCTCTGCATGAAACCCTTTATGTGGCTCTCTCTTCATAAAACCATTTCATGGGCCTCTCATTGTATAAACTCTTTGACCCTTCAACGAGCAGATTGAATCAAAAACTAGAATACATATTGGTCCTCCAGATCATTGTACCAAATTTAGCATATGAATACCAAGAAACTTCAAGTATCAGCAACTTAGCTCTGCAAAAATGCAATTATCTCGTATTGTTTTCCATGTCAATGGTTCTTAAAACCAGATAGTGTGTTAAGAACCAAATATCAAGATAGCATAGAAAAACCTCAGAATAAGTACTCAATTCCTTGAAAAAGATATAATTTTAGATAAAATCCTCTTTGAGGGGGAAACCTCCTTATACACCACATAAATTTCCAAATACAAGATGATTCCAAATGAAAATGTCTCCTTGGTATATATAGGAGACTAGGAGGTACAATTAGAACTAATGGACCCAAGCCGACATAAATAAAATAACATTACTAATGTAATATTCCCCAATTAAGGGGTAATGTGCCACTATTTAGGGCTTAACATGCCCCTCCCCTTGAGATAAGTGTTGTCCGCAACGCTTGAGTAATTCTGGATGCTTCTGTATAAAAGACTCATCTTCTCAAATGGAATCTTCAGCAGGTAGTTTCCTCCACTTAATGAGATACTCTGAAATGGATCTATTCCTCAACTAGTGAATTCTTGTGTCAGTGATGGATTTAGGCTCCAATATGAATTTTCCTTCCTCGTTAAGTTCTGGAAATCTAGTTTGAACTGGGATCTTGTCACCTATAACCTTTTTTAAGCATGAAACATGTAAACTAGGTGTGCTCGTGAGGATGCAGGCAACTCCAATTTGTATTCCATAGTACCAATCTTTTGCAACACCTTATAAGGGCCATAGTACTTTGGTGATAATTTATTACCCTTATTGGCTTGCTTGAGGGACACCTGTTTGTATGGTTGTAGTCTTAAAAACACCCAATCCCCTACTTCAAAACATCTTTCACTACGATGTTGATTATGCTTGTTGTTTCATGCGATTTTGTGCCATGGTCAAGTTGTCCTTTAAGATTTGGAGAACTTGTTGTTGATGCTCGATGTGATCTTCCACTGCTTCAACCTTAGATTTTTCTTTTAGAGAAGAAGTGATGGAAGGAGGGTGTTATCCATATAGTGCCATAAGTGGTGTCATTTTTGTTGCAGTATGAAAGGAAGTGTTATACCACCATTCTTCCAAGGGTAACCATTTGAACCATTGTGTTTGTTTATCAGAGACAAAGAAACAAAGGTAGTCTTCCAGACATTTGTTCACTATCTCAGTTTTTCCATCATATTGAGGATGATAGGATGAGATATGAGCCAATTGAGTACCCAAACAAGAAAATAATTATGTCCAAAAATGTCCAGTGAAGATAGGATCTCTGTCACTTACAAAAATCTTTGGAATTCCATGTAGTTTTTGAACTGTCTCTATGAATGCGGTTGCAATTGTACTGGCTTTGAAGGGATGAGAGAGTTCACAAAAGTGTGTGTACTTGGTCAGTTTATCAACAATCACCATGATGACACTCTTTCCTTCAGATTTCAGTAACCCTGTGATGAAATCCATGGAAACCTCCTCTCAGCACTGACTTGGGATGGCTAATGGTTGTAAAAGACCTGGGGTATTAATTGTTTCCACCTTATTTTTTTGGCAAACCAAACATTCTACTGTAAACCTTTGAACATCAGTTTTAAGACCATCCCAAAAAAATTCCTTCTTGACCCTATGGGTGTCATTTCTTCAATGCATGTAGTATTTACATCATTTCCTTCTCATAAATGGGTTTGTTTAAGTCCTTTCCCTTGAGTGGTCGACTTTCAAAATCCACGGGCCTTCCTTCTTGCATTAGGACAACACCAATACCATTTCCCAAGGCATCACATTCCACAATAAAGGTTTTTGTGAAGTCTGGTGTGGTCAAGACAAGAGCTTTACACATCACCTCTTTAAGTGGTTCAAAAGATTTAGTTTCCTCTGGAGTCCATGAAAATTCATCTTTATTAGTTAGTGTCGTTAAAGGTGTTGCTATTCTCCCATAGTTTCGAACAAACTTGCGGTAGTAACCTGCCAAACCCAAAAATCCTCTAAGATTCTTCATTGTTTTGGGAATCGGCTAGTCCATCATGGCCTTAATCTTGTTAGGGTCTACCTTGACATCTTCATGAGATATAATATGACCCAAATACTCTACCTCCTTCACCCCAAAAAAACATTTTGACAGTTTGGCATATAGTTGTTGCTCCTTTAGTAGTTGTAGCACCTTGTCAACATGTCACACATGATCCTCCCCAGACTTGCTATAGATTAGTATATCATCAAAAAATACTAACACAAATTTTCGAAGGAAGGGCTTGAAAATGGAATTCATCAACCTTTGGAATGTGGAAGGTGCATTTGTAAGGCCAAAAGGCATGACAAAAAAATCATAACGGCCTTCATGAGTTTGGAATGTTGTTTTTGGGATATCTTCTTCCTTCATTCTAATCTAATGATACCCTGAACGAAGATCCAACTTTGTGAAATAGATTGTCCCATGTAGTTCATCTAACAATTCATCAATGACTGGAATGGGAAACTTATCTTTAATAGTGATCTTGTTGATCTCTCTATAATTTTGACACATACGCCATGAGCCATCTTTCTTTAGTACCATTACCACCGGTGCAGAGTAAGAACTTTGGCTAGGTCTAATAATGCTAGCCTCTAACATTTCTTCAACCATACGCTCAATTTCACTCTTTTGGGCATAAGGGTATCTATATGCCTTGATGTTAGGAGGAACACTCCCAGGAATTAGGTGAATTTCATGATCATGATTTCGAGTGGGTGGAAGACCTTTGGAAATACTTTGGAATGCTTATAAATGATCCCTTGGAGATCTAGGGGAACAGATGGCTTAGATGTTTGAACATCTAGTGAGCATAGTTGTGCAATTACACCTTGATGCCCATTTTTCAATAATTTTTTCATGCCATTAGAGCTTATCGCCTTACTGGGTTTCCCTGTTATACCTCTTAACTAAATTTCTTTTCCTTCCAATGAAAATTTCCTGAAAAGTTCTTGAAAATTAAAATCCACTATTCCTAATGATTGTAACCATTGGATTCCTAGTACGACATAAACACCACCCATGGGTATAGAAATCATTGGACTATTCATTACATATTCCCCCATAGTAATATTGATCTCATTACATTTTCATGAGCAATTGATAGTTCCTCCATCTGCAATCATTACTTGAAAATCTGGTGCTGGATATACAAAGCAATTGAGAGCTTTGGCTAATTTATAGTGAATGAAATTATGAGTACTACCAAAATCAACTAGGACTATTACCTTTTTCTTTTTGATATATCCTTCGATCTTGAGGGTTTGAGGAGTGCTAATTCCGGCCAATGCATTACATGATATCGTGGGATTCAACTCTTCAGAAGAAATCGCTTCTACGTTTTCATCTTGAGATGGTTCTTGTTCTAGTTCTTGTTCTTCTTCCTCTTCACAATCTATGTAGAATAATTTCTTCTCACCACACTTATGTCCCTTACTGTACTTGTTGTCACAATTAAAGCATAAACCTTTTTCTTTTCTTTCCTCCAATTGTTGAGGTGTCAACCTTGTAGGTTGAGGTGTTTTAGAAGAAGGAACATTATTCTCTCGATAGATGTTAGGAGTGGTCCTTCTAGTATCCATAGCCATATTTTTAATGTCAAAATTTCTTTCCACCCTAAATGCATTCTCCAATGATTTGGGTTCCCAAAGACGGACCTCATGTTGGATGTTATCCCTTAAAGTTCCTATGAATACATCAATCAAGTGCTCATCTAGAATATCTGTTACCTTTATATTCAATCTTTGGAATTTCTCAATGTGCTCTGTAACTGAACCCCTTTGCTTGAGATTTATCAATTGGCTAAAGAAGGTATTTCTCCTTGTATCCTCATAGTGTGCTATCATTTCTTCCGTGAAAATTGTCCAAGTGACGAGTGATTTGCGAAAACAAAGCCATCGATACCACACAAATTGATTGGGTTCTAAATATAAAGAAGCAATTCATACATTTTATGTGTGTGGCACATTATGTAGATCAAATAATTGCTCCATCTGAAGTATCCATGTGATTGGGTCCTTGCCATCAAACTTCCTCATATAAATCTTAGGAAAGTGGTTGGTCTTCAACCTAAGGTTAGATTTTCTCCATTCTTGATTCATCTTCCTTTTGTCCTCATCATGAATTTCATGGGATACATTTTCACTTTCAGGTGTCCTCTCTATTAGGAAATTTTTCAATCCTTCCATGATATCCCTTTTTAAACCATCCATCTTAGTATCCATTATTCCCTCCAACTTAGCTTCCATTGAATCCATCATCCTTTGTAGTTCATCTTTTGTTATTGTCTTCTTTTGTAAATCATTTATGTCCCTACGCATTTTTTCACCTTCATCAAGAGTCCAAGTAGGACTGTTTGGAGGCTTATTTGTTTTAGAAGTTCCATTTTTTGGTGGTATGTTGACCAAGTATCACTTTAAACCTTGATTTTGAGGTGAGTCTGCTAGACAATATTTCTTTTGTTGTATCTCCAAAATTTTGGCCCTCATGGGTATGAAAAATTATTTTTGGTAGTTCTCTGATATTTCTTCTCTACAATGCCATAGGTCTGATCAAAATTGGATGTGCCAAGTGGAATTTATGGTAACTTCCCCACAACTTGTTGATTTTTGGCCTTTCCAGGAGATCTCATTTGTATAGAGTGCCACACAAAAAATAATTGATATAAAATTTTGAAAATTGTACCAGAAATACTACAGATTGTCCATTATCCAATGCAACTAGTCTCACTCAATTTGGATACCGGAGGAAGAATTTATTATTGTTTTACCTAGAACACCTTCTTAAGACTAGTCAATAGGAATAATCAGATACCCTATATTCCGCAGGGTGTATCTACAAATGTAGAATGACCCAGAAGCTGAAACTTTTATCACAGATACCTTAATAATTTTGTGATTATCCTTTGGATTTCAGAGTCTGAAAATTTGTAGAAAAAATTTCATAGCGGAAATTCCGCGATGACTAAATTCAGGATGACTTCGGAATCCTATCTTACATAGGTTGTATATCTGAAAGTATAAGGCCTCAGAAGCTGAAATTTGAACCCAACGTGACTTGATCTGTCTACTAAATATCCTCCAAGGGGTTCCTTCTGAAAAATTGCATAAACAAAATTATAGCAAAAATTCCAAGATGTCTCAGATGTAGCAACGAAACCCCAAGACCTTCAGCTGTGATACCAAATGTTAAGAACCAAATATCAAGATAGCATAGAAAAACCTCATAATAAGTACTCAATGCCTTGAAAAAGATATAGTTTCAGATAATAAGCCTCTTTGAGGGGGAAACCTCCTTATACACCACATAAATTTACAAATACAATATGATTCCAAATGAAAATGTCTCCTTGGTATATATAGGAGACTAGGAGGTACAATTACAACTAATGGACCCAAGCCAACATAAATAAAATAACATTACTAATGTAATATTCCCCAATTAAGGGGTAATGTTCCATTATTTAGGGCTTAACATAGTGTTACATATACCTCCTCTATCATTCTTTCCCATTTTCTCTTCAATATTATTGCAGAGAAAATTCTCGAAGAAGAGCTTTAATTTATCTACTAAATTTTGGCGTTGACAACGGGGATACAAACCTGTGCAGGTGAAGCCCAACATATTTCAAGAAAAAGATATTGAAATTTGGCGCTTGTCATGGGGCACAAACTTTGAAAGGTTTTTCAGAAGGACTCCTTAATGACAACGATTGATCATAACTTCAAGCCCTTCAAAAAAAAATCCCTAAGCTTACAAAACTAGAATCTCCTTCTAGGAAGTGATGGAAGTGATAGGGCTAGAAATGGTGTGTGCACATGGGGAATTTAGGGTTCCTAAATATCTCTTTTTGGATGAGTTTATTGGGGTGTTGAAGGCATGGATTTTGATGCTTCAATAGCATTTCAAAATTATAAAGGTTGACTTCATAAAGATATGGGAAGACATTTTTTTTTAAGATTTGTCTGGAAGAAGATTGTACATATAGTATGGAAGTTGTAAGGAAAGAGGGTTTATGTAAATTTCAAATGCCAGAGTGCTTATTTTTACAAGTCGAATCATCTTTTCCTTCAGTCAAAGGAGTTGAACAAGTTGTTGGTTGCTCGAGCTATTTTTGAAGGAGAAAGTGCAAAGATCAAGTATCAAATTTTGTTAGAAGATGCATTCTCTCATCTTCATTACTGGCGTGGTTTTTTCTGGCAAAGAAAATTACCTATAATGGTACAAAAAGATAAAAAAACACTTTGATATTTAACGACTTGTGGCATGGAATTTTTTAAGCAATAACTTATGGTGAAGAAGAAGCTAAATTAGAATCGTTGTGGAAGAGTAGTAGACCGACCATACCTACATCAAATAAGGAGTGTGCCACATGGAAGGACAAAGAAAAGAAAGCATATGTTGTGATTGTTGCGAAAGCAAGTGAAGAGGTGAGCCACCATATTGTTTCCATTAATGACTCCTATAATGATTTGAAGAAATTGAGGGATTTGTATCTTTGACTCAGAACTAGAACTCATACAATTGTTGGTGAAGCTCTTCAACCTAGAGTTGAAGAATGATGATCCCATGAATTTGGCATCTCATATCAAAGCCATAGTGCATGATATTGATTCCACTAGAGTTAATATAGACCTTCCTCTCATAGCCGTCATTAAGGCCCTCTACACTACATATTCTCACTACCTTGAATCCTTGCAAGTTAGTGGTCAAATTAAATCCATCACATTTGACACTTTGGTGGAGAAAGTTGCAAAACATGAGAAATTATTTGGAAATAAGTTAGCTCAGTCCATTGGTGAGACCATGTGCCTTGCTCATAAAGGGAAGAATCAATCGCATGATTCTTCTAGAGGAGAAAAAAGTAAAAGAGGATGTGGAAGAAATAATTCTAGAGGTAAGGGGGTATACACAACCAAGGCTAGAGAAATGATCTTCACTATGACCATTGCAAAAATAATGGGTCACATTAAGAAACAAACTGCAAAATCTCATGGAATAAAATCAAATACAAATATAATCAGAAAGAAGACAAAGGTAAAACATCATATATGATGAAAGGTAAATCACCTAAATCTACTTATTATATTGTTTCCCATTGCAATATATGAGTAACTGGAGATTTTCTTAACACTTCATTTTTTTCTTGGATAGATTGATGGATTATTGACATAGGTGCAACATGCCACATGACCTTCCAGAGAGAATTCTTCAAATATTTCAATGACAATGCATATTGCATAGTTTATTTTGCAAATAAATCAAGTCTCAAACCTTCAGGAATTGGCACCATCATGATTAAATTGCTTAGAATCCCGCATTTTATTCTGCATGATGTTCTCTATCTTCCTAAGTTGCAAAGGAACTTTTCATGTCTTGTGCACATCTAATACCAAGGCCACTCTATTCATATCTTCAATGGAAAATTTTAAATGAGGAAAGCTTCTAACAACATGGTCTTCATGACCAGGGTGGAATCTGGAAGACTACTGAAGTTGAAAGGGACATCTACTCATGCATAAAATTATCCATACCTCTCTCATCACGATGAAGGTACAATGCCATCAAGTCTCTTGTGGAATGCTAGATTTGGTCACATTAATTATGACAACCTTTGTTTGTTGAAAAAGAATGGTGTTTCTAGTTTTCCTACCATTCCTAAGAACTTGAAGCAATGTGATGTGTGTATCCTGGGAAAACATAAAAAAAATAACCATTTTATGATTATGCTTCCAGAGAAAGTAGAAAACTTGGACTAATACATTCTGATTTGTGTGGCCCCATGTTTGTTCCATCTTCTAATTTCAATAAATATATCATGTATTTTATTGATGAGTACTCTAGGATGTGTTGGGTGTACTAGTTGAAAGATAAATCACAAGCTTTTGAAACTTTTAAAAAAATCCATGTATGGATATGAAATGAAGCTCAGTCTCGTATTGGATCTCTTCATACTAATAATGGAAGAGAATATACATCTAATTAATTTGAAAACTATCTATGCCAACATGGGATCAAACATCAAACCACAGTTCCATACAATCCTCAACAGAATGGTGTAGCTGAAAGAATGAACATGAATCTCCTAAATATGGTATGTTCCATTATGTTTTTAAATGTCAAGTTGATGTTTTGGGCTGATGCAGTTCTATGTTCAATTTATGTTAAAAACGAGTGTCCATCTCATTCTCTTGAAAATAAGACTCCTTGTGAAATGTGGTATGGCCATATTCCTTCGGTGAAGCATCTCAAGGCCTTATGTTCCACTTGCTATTCCTTTATTCCTATAGAGAAAAGAAACAAGCTTGAAGCAAGGATTCAAAAGTTCATCTTCTTAGGGTACTCAAATACCAACAAGGCATATTGTCTTTATGATGAGGTTAACAAGAAATTAATTCTCTCCATAAATGTAATTATTCTTGAATTTTCCAAGAATGACAAAATTGTTGAGAGGCAGATTGATCATCTAGATAAATTCTCTCATCTAAAGACATATTATGAATTTGATTATGAGATTCCACATCTTGAAGGGGGGATCCCTATCTTGGATCAATCTTTGGAATCTCCTTTTGAAGAACCATCTCCCCCTCATGAATAAGTTCCAACCACTTCATCAGAACTTGAAGTTCATTTGGATGATGTGATTGAGAGGATTGAAAGGCTAAGTCTTGATGATAATTCAACACCATCTCAATCAGCTCAACAACCTGGACCATCTCAGAAAGGTCCACCAAAATGGCTCATAAAAACACTTGAAAGTGTTAATCCCGATGAGGTCATAAATATAGGAACTATAAGTTCCTCAAGACAAGATGGAGGTGACATAGATAATTCAAATTCAGATGATATATATGATATGGATGTTTCATATGATTGTGATTTGAATTTATCTACTAATTTTCAACCATTTTACTTTGAAGAAGCCACTTCTCATGATGAGTGCAAAGAAGCCATGCAGAAGGAGTATGATGCTCTCATCAAGAATGGGATGTGGAAGTTGGTGGGCCCATTTGGAACCAAACCAATTGGTTGTAAGTGGATATTTAAGAGCAAGTACAAATCAGATGGATCACTTGACAAGCACAAAGCAAGTCTCATGGAAAAAGGATTTGCACAAAAATAAGGTATTGATTATGAGGAGACTTTTTTCCCCACAGCAAAATGGGCTAACCATTTGTACTCTATTTTCCTTGGTAGCACATAATGGATGGAAATCTCATCAAATGGATGTGAATACTAATTTATTGAATGGAAACTTGAAAGATAATGTCTTCATGTCTCAACCAAAATGTTTTTTTGTGAAGGGACAAGAACATAAAGTATGCAAGCTCATCAAATCCTTATATGGCCTAAAACAAGCATCGTGAGACTGGCATGAAAAGCTAATTGAGCATCTTCTGAAATTGAATCTCAAGCACTTCAATATGACGATACAACTTTGTTTGTCAAGAAAGTAGGAAAAATTGTTGTATATCTTGTAGTGTATGTAGATGATATGTTGATAATAGGGAACAATTAAAGTTATTATTTCATCCATAAAGAAAGAGTTGAAGAAAGGTTTTGATATGATATATTTGGGACGTATTAACTACTATTTGGGCATTGATGTGATTCAAAGTACAAAGTACATATTAATCTCCAAAAATAAGTACATTATATAATTCTTGAACAAGTTTGGCATGGATAAGTGTAACCCTATCTCTACTCTAATGGAATAAAATTTTAAGATCACATCAAAAGAAGGGAATGAATTTGAGGATGCAAGCAAGTAAAAAAAAATTGTGGTAAGTCTTATCTACCTTACCACCATAAGACCAAATATTTAATTTTTTGTTGGGATTCTTTCCAGGTTCATGCAAAAACCTTATGAAGGACATTGGTTTGTTGCAAAATGAGTTCTAAAATACTTGAAGGACACTGAATATTTTGGAGTCAAGTACTATAAGGTGAATGACTTCAACCTGATTGGATATTTTGATTCGGACTTTGTTGGGGATAAAGAAAATGAAGTGTCAAATTCAAGCTATCTCATGAGTCTTGGATCAAAAACTATCTCCTGGAGATCATGAAAATAGTCAATTCCAACATATTCCACAAGAGAGGTCGAATATGTGGTAGTTGTAGAAGCAACAAAGGAGATTGTGCAGCTTAGAAAAATACTGGAATATTTTCAAGAGAAACAGGTGACTTCTACTCCTCTTCTAGTTGACAATACTTTTTCAATCAAGTTGGCCAAGAATCCCAGATTCAATGATCAAACTAAGCACATCAAAAAAAAGTATCACCCGATTCCACAAAAGAGAAAATTACATACATCTTCACCAAAGTTATTGGAAGAGAAAATTTTGAAAAGTTCAGAATGATGCTTGGACTCACAAACAACCCTTCGGATTAAGGGGGAGGATGGTAAATACCTAATCCTTGTATTATAGTAATTTGTAAATAAAATTGTAAATAGTAGAAATGTGAAGAGTCGTAGGTGATAGGAAGAGTCACTTGGAAGGTGAAGACCAATGATAATTTGAATGTATATTTATTAAGGCTTCATGATAATGAATTATACCAAGTGTGGAATTACATTCTCTTCCCATACTGATCCAGGTGGATATCGGGGGCCACCCACCTTTTCCAAATGGCTCAAAACAGTTTTCTGGCCATTTTGGCAATTTACTATTTTTAGCAGGTTTTAACTTTCGGGGCCATTTTGAGGGCCTAAATGAAGGTTTTTCGAGACCGAGGTTCTCAAAGATAGCTGAAGGCATAATTGAGGCCCCAAAATGAATCTCCTTGACGATACCTTTCCAACGAGCTATCACACGCCTAAAACGGAGATCGTATGCAAAAGTTACGACCCCGGGAAGTTGATGCACCAACTTACCCAAACAGGGCCCACATGACTTTTGGCACTTCATCTCCTAGGGTTAGGTTTTTG